>JAEMOT010002748.1:189239-223807 GCA_019297695.1 Apostasia ramifera | reverse complement strand
GGCTTGGCACGACTTACGGCTTCCCAGGTTATCAGCTATTTCTGAAAAGAAGCTCATCACTCCAGTCTCTCCTCTGGTCAAACAAAAGACCCAACCTACGTTTCAGAAAGATTTATAGATCACTGCGGTACACGTGGCAACCAGGCACGCACATCAATGCGCTTCATGACTATCGGGGGGACATGTTGCAATTGGATTCGCGCCTCTTCATCTGGACCGTCCACGTGGTTACTCACGTGGTCTCCACGTGAGCAAGGCATCCGAGCCGAACAGAAGAAGCCTCATCCCGAACAGCAGACGCCGAAAGGTTATCACCCCGAAAAACAAGGACCCGACGTGACATCTGACCGTTGGGGGATTGTACTTCTCTGAGGGAGGCGCGGTTTTCCCGCCGACAGGACCGTAACCGCTGACACGCCGTACAACATGGGTCACATACTAGCCGTCCGCAGGCATTAATTGAGCTGTCACTAGAGCTGTAGATTGTTCGGCTGAAAGTGACTAGACATCACAGGCCCAGGATATATATAGTTCCTGTACACAGTCTCTAAGGAGGCTAGAGATCCAAAAACAAAAACCTCTTTGAATGCTCTGTAACCCAACCAAAGATTTCTAGTAACATTTCAAGCCTCCTCGAAAAGGAGCCGTGGTTTTTCCGCTAGTCGGTTTTCCACGTAAAAACTCTTTGATTGTTTCCCGTCTTAACATATAGCATGAGCAAAATGTTGCAGCCCTACATAGTCTGCATTGACAGCACCGTCACTACCTTTGGCCTTGGACTAGTTATCCCATTATTTATGTTATTTTGTAGTCGTATGTTATTTGCATTTGTATTATTTTGGAATTTTGGTTGAGTTGGAACTTTATTTGGATGGCATTGTGTTGTATAAGAGGTTTATTTCTATATTTGTATTTTTGTTTGGAGGAGTTATATTATATGAGAGGATTATTTCGTTGTTATATACAAAGAAGGATATGCATGTACATGTGTATGTGAGGAGGGTTCAAGATGCAGCTAGGGGTGACAACGATCTGAGTTCGAGCCGAGTCAGGTACGACTCGAATTCGGCTCGTATCAATTCGATTCACATTCGAGTTAGCTCGTTTCAACTTCGAGCTGACTCATGCCTTAATCGAGCCAACTCAAACCCTTCAAGAAATTAATTTTTTTCTTAAAAATATGACTTTATTAGGATTTTAAATTATGCCTGCTAGATCACTTAACAGATATCCTAACTACAATTAACATATACTTCTGTAAAAGTAATAAATAATTATAATAAATGATTGAATATATTATTAATATTTTTAAAAAATAGAGATCGAGCCAATTCGATCCGATCCAACCTTGGCTTGTGGCTCGGCTCAATAATTCGAGTTGAGCTCGATTTAAGCTAAATATTGATCCGAACATCGAGCGACTATCGATCTTCGAGCCAAACTCTCGCCTCTAGATGCAGCCAAGCATACATAGGACCAAACCATCCAATCTTGCCATGGAAATTGGACCGTTAAACGAACGGGCAGATCCATGGGCGCTTAGACTACTAAAGTTAATGGACAATCATGTCCCTAGCAGTTCAATAGTGGTACCATCAATTTTTTTTTGATTTCCTCGACTTCTTAAATGGTTGGTAGAGGTTCCAACCAACTCATAGAGGGGGGAAGAAATATAATGCTGCAGAAATATTGCTTGGAGGGGAGGATGATCGTAAACAATGAAAAGGTGAAGATTGAAGAGATTTTTATAAGAGGATATCCTAACTACAATTAACATATACTTCTGTAAAAGTAATAAATAATTATAATAAATGATTGAATATATTATTAATATTTAAAAAAAAAAAAGATCGAGCCAATTCGATCCGATCCAACCTTGGCTTGTGGCTCGGCTCAATAATTTGAGTTGAGCTCGATTTAAGCTAAATATTGATCCGAACATCGAGCGACTATCGATCTTAGAGCCAAACTCTCGCCTCTAGATGCATCCAAGCATACATAGGACCAAACCATCCAATCTTGCCATGGAAATTGGACCGTTAAACGAACGGGCAGATCCATGGGCACTTAGACTACTAAAGTTAATGGACAATCATGTCCCTAGCAGTTCAATAGTGGTACCATCAGTTGTTTTTTGATTTCCTCGACTTCTTTAATGGTTGGTAGAGGTTCCAACCAACCCATAGAGGGGGGAAGAAATGTAATGCTGCAGAAATATTGCTTGGAGGGGAGGATGATCGTAAACAATGAAAAGGTGAAGATTGAAGAGATTTTTGTAAGAGGATGGTTGACACCAGGGAGATCAAGTTGTAGTATAGGCGGCCAGAGTCAAGGTGGATATAGAGTTGTTGTGCTCCTTAAATCTTGGTGTGGTTGGAGGGAGGTTAGGATGCTATATGAGCAGAGGTGAGTGGCCAACGTCCAAGAGGAGTCAAAGGTTTTGTGCTTCTTCAATCTTATTTTGAAGGTACCTCACTTAGATCCACTTAGTTTTAGGATTATTGTCATTTGATTTTTTATTTTACTTCTTAGCTTCCTAAAATTTTGTAATTTCTCACGAAACATTTATGTATTTGATGTTCCCTTGGGATTCTACTTATCTTAGTGAAAAAACTTATTTTCCAAATATTTTATATGTTTTTTACCTCTGAATTGCATGTCATTTTGCTGGATTCTTAAATTATCACTTAGTTTTCTTTTGGTCTTCATGACTTATGTGTAAAATAAGTTTTGAATTATTCTTGGTCTAATTTACTGCAAGTAATCCAAGATCTTTGACATGTTTTGAATGCGTTGCATGTCGTGAACATTTCTTTGGGTGTTTGCCTGATCGTTTCATCCATTTTAGTGCAAGGAACCTTAATGTAAGTGATGCAATACCGTGACATTTGGAGCATTTGCAACGACGTTGCGCCTTGGCAAACATGTGACATATGGTGTGGTGTTGGTACCAAGCAATTCCACAAATTCATGAGGGCACACTTCTGCTTGCTAGAGGCATCACGATCCATTCCCAAGGTGTCATTGCCACCAAGAGAACGACAACATTGGAGGCATTGAAGCTAGCAGAATAATGGGTGGGTTGAGTTAATGGAATTTAGTTGGAAAGAGACAACTCCATAGTCATTGAGAAGAGAGACTGACATGATTTTTTGTACCATTTTGTACATGTTTTGAGTTCTTTTAATGAACATATGATTACACCTGTATAGATCCGCCAACAACGTTGTTGATTATGTAGCATCTATTTCTTGCTTTGATAATGTCTAGGGGAATGTCCTTCCCAATTGAGTTTTGTAACATCCTTTTAAATGATAGATCTTGCACTTGGCATGTACTTGCTTTTTATTTTTAGTGCAAAATAGTCTTAAGGCCAACTTTAAAGAAAGAGCAATGCCACAAGTTAATCCATTAGTTAGATTTGCTTTTATTTCAATTTACTTCAGCATTGTTGTTAGTGTTCCTTTGGAGTCATCTTCGAAGCTTGCTCTTGAGTCGTATGCATGATTTGCTCATTAATTATGATCATCTCATCACTGTAATCATGGCCAGTTGGCCACATGGCATTGTTATGATCATTAGATTGGTATTAGGTGATGAGTGTTTAGACTCTTCACCAGAGTTGAGCATGCACAAGTATTAGTTCAATCTGGTGTTGGCCCGTAGTTGGTTACAGAAATATGGAGTATTTTTGACATGCAGATTTGATCAAACCCAATTCATGTGACCAGTTTGACCAAAAGAAAGCTTCATTAAAAGATATTAAATATTATAATATCGAAGGTGCTTCTTCAGAGTTCAAATTGGTGTGAGGATATATTTGAACGTTTCAATTATAAAAGCCAAAGTTTGATTTGCTACGAGGTATAGGGGATGACCAAGTTGATCGCGGCAACAACATGCATATGGGAACTCCAAATCCATGATTTTAGATGGGTTTGTTATTATTTTTTAAACTTTTTTTTAACAATAAATAGTCTATGTAATCTTAGTTTTAGGCCTCGTCTTATGAATGATCCCATCGATCAGTAATCAGAATAAAGACGGCCAGACGATGACGATGACTTTGATGGTCACATATCGAATTTGTGCAACAAAGAATGTAAGATGAAAGTTGGTGTTCTCTCGAGAATTCAAGACAAGTTTTTCGAATATCTTAGCATTTCACTTGACTCATTTTCTTCCTCCAACTTAATTCGCTTAGCATTTCAATCTCGCTGAAAATGACCTGATTGAAATATTTATGCTAACTTCAGAGATCCAATTAGTTGGAAATGATCTGATTGAAAAGGAGAGGGTATTTTTGTTATCGCAAGCGGTTCCAAACAAATCCTACAACAAATCCGTTGAGTTCTTCACAGTTCACATATAGCAACATCAAAATGTAGGATTACTGAGTTCGGGCACTTGAATCCTACTCGTCATGTGTATCGCGAGCTTTGCCTTGTGCATGCATGGTAGTCGATAGTCGAGCATTTGAGCCCAATAATTGCTCCATCAAAATGAGTTATGTAAACTCACAATTAAAATAAATTCATAGTTAAAACCAAGGTTTTGAAAACCGGATCGGACCGGCAGGCTCAACCGGTCGAACCGTGAACCGGTCAGCCAACCGGTCCGGTTTAATTTTATAACCGGATCAGCTTAAAACCGGCCAGAACCGGTCTAAACCGCGGTTCAACCGGTCAGCCGGTGAACCGGTACGGTTGGACCGGTTCAGTTTAAAATTAAAAAAAAAAAATATTCTTAAACTCTGGGTCCTTAACTCAGCCTCCGTTCTGCAGCCTCTACTCGCGCGACAGTCACGAACTCGCAATTTCTCTTGCCTCGCACTCTCCTCTCCAACCCCCATCCTTTTGAAATGATTTAGTATTTTAGTATTTTAGTGATATGAAATGATGAAATGATTTAGTATTTTAATATTAATAAAGCATATATTTGTTCAAATCTTTTAATGATGTACTAAATATTATACTCAATTTGTGATTTGCGAATATTTTGTTGGGTTATTGTTATTTTGATTTGTTTGGAATTATTTTTTGGGTTATTGACATAAGATATTATTTGTTAAATTCAATTATTAAATATTCATTTTATGTCTAATTATTGTGTTGATGTGTAAATAATATATATCTTAACTATATTTATATTATATTTTATTAGTTTTTTTTTATTTTTATTTCATCTTGGTTCAACCCCGGTTCGACCATTGAACCTTGAACCTTTCAGTATGCCGGTTCTGAAGCCGGTCCGATTTTCAAAACCTTGGTTAAAACCAGAAGGCAGAAGAATTGACCATTTTGTTAGGAGTAGTACAGTTATTCTTTAGCTAAACAAATATTAAGTTAAATTACATTTAAGTTCTTAAAATTAAAACATAATATTACATAAATTTATATATTTTTAAATTTTAAGTATTTGAATCTCTAAGTCACAGTTATTATAGTTAGGCCCTTATGTAATTTTTACTAATAAATTTTTGCAAAACGATTGTTTTACACATTTGTCTTCTCTCTCATCTCTCTCTTTCATGCACACAACCCTGCCATTCGCTTTTCTCCTTGTGCAAGACCAAGCGATGAAGGCGGCTTAACGGCTTTTTTAATATCAATTCTCCGAAAATTCTAACAATCAAAAGAAGATCTTCTAAAATTATAATCAATGTAAATCTAAATATTTAAATGAGAAAATTAATTTAAGCTGCTGTCATGTGGTTGAGTTTCACCTAAAGGATTGAAGGAAAAATTATCCCAAATTATACATGTTTTCATTAAATATTAAAATTTTATAAAACTTAAAACATTAATTAGGTAACAAATAATGTGAATTCTTAAGTAGAACTACTAAGAAAAAAGTAATTTTATTATGGAATATGTATTTTTTGTCAAATTGTTTTTTTGGTAATTGATATTATGTTTTTACATCCAACGTAATTATTAATATATATATATATATATATATATGAATAAATTATTTCACATTTTTATATTTTTTAAAAATAAATTATTTTATTTCAGATATTTCAAAATAATCATCAATATTGTATTAACCAAATTTAGTAAAAATATGAATACCAAATTGCCCCTAGAAAATATAATAGTTCCTAATAAACCAACAGTAACTGTCATCCGGTCATTTCACCTAACGCCGATAGCTTAAATCCGACCGTCCAAGCTTGCTTCTGATTAACGGTGTAAGATGAGGATCCGTGTGCGCTTCTCTGATTGGCTGGAAAATCCAAGCACAATCCATTATATAATATGGGCAAGGTTTAAGCGGTTCGTCTTTGTGGTAGAGTCCGTGCATTTGTATTCTCTCGCAGGTAACTTTGGGGAAAGACAAGCCCTAGCAATGGCCGGCAGAGGGAAGGCGATCGGATCTGGAGCATCGAAGAAGGCGACGTCGAGGAGCAGCAAGGCCGGTCTCCAGTTCCCGGTCGGTCGTATTGCTCGCTTCCTTAAGGCAGGGAAGTATGCGGAGCGCGTCGGCGCCGGCGCTCCGGTCTATCTCGCTGCCGTCCTCGAGTATTTGGCTGCTGAGGTACAAGTTGATTTCCGGCTTCAAACTTTACCCCATGTGATCTTCTTTCTTTAGCTTTTGTTCTTCCCCGTTTTGGTTTTTGCTATTGGATCCGGATTAGAACGAAAAGTATCTTGACTGAATGGGCGAATACTATTCTCCCTCTTTTTTCTGATCTTGCTTATGACTCAAGCTTTTGGTTTTTGTGCTTGGGAGAATTGTCACAGAAACGAGAACTGATTGCGAAACCCAAGTTTATTGTTTCAGGAGTTTGTTGCTGAGATTGAGCTCTGATTAGTTTTTGTTCTATTCCTGGTTAAACTTATAATGGTTTTATCATTTTGGTTCCCTGATGTTTCTTTGCTTTTGCATCTTTTGGTTTGAATCGAGAATAATATTTCTTCATTCAAGCTCTTTTTCTTTTTGTCATCGCTGATATTGATTAGGTTCTTGAGCTTGCTGGAAATGCCGCAAGGGACAACAAGAAGACCAGGATTGTCCCGAGGCACATCCAACTGGCGGTGAGGAACGACGAGGAGCTCTCTAAGCTTCTAGGGACTGTGACAATCGCCAATGGTGGTGTGATGCCCAACATTCACAACCTCCTCCTCCCGAAGAAGACCGGTGCCTCCAAGACCGCCGATGAGGAGTAGTTGAATTAAGCTAGCTTGCTTTTCTCTCCTTATTGTTTGCTTAATGGTGTCTTTGTATATCTGTGATGGTAGTGATTGTGAGAAGTTTGTTTCTAAAAAGATTTTCTTTGTAGCTTTCTATAATTGTTGTTCTTTTCCTTCCATTTGGGTTCTATGCTGTTCATTTTTCTTTTTTTGTTTGACAACCAATGCATTGAATGTAGTTAGACAAAGCAAAATATTACTTTAATTGTCATGAGATAAAAATTGGGTTTTTGTTTTCAGTATAGGTACATTTGTTTTTTTTGAGATTTTTTTTGGCAATTTATTTAATATCAGGTGGAACTCAAAAGAATTACAATGATCAAATACATGATCATGTCTTTGAGTGTTTTGTTAGTTTTTTATAAATAAAAGTTTCTACTCAAAAAGAAAAATGAAACAAATTCCTACGCAGAAACACTGACCAAAGAGGATGAAAATAACAAAGAGAGATAGACAAAAAGCCCAAGAGGAAGGCTGAAAATAACGAAGGGTTGTCTTAATATGGTCAGCCGTTGATGCCAGTGCTTCTGGTTCAACTCTCAAATTATTGCAGTGTCACTCGTGAAGAATTTGATGCAGAATTATACTTTGTTTCGGATTCTTAATAGGCCTTTTCTCTACTGGGCCAGAATTTGTGGAATTCATTCTTATTGAGCCAGACAAACATTACTTCTATTGTTCATTTGTTGGGCTTTGGATTTTATTGGGCCTTTCTTTTGCCCCACTAATAATATCTTACAAGAGTTTTCATGGGCTTTTTGGTTTTTTTTATTTCTGTCTTATTTTGTCTGTTATTTGGGCTTTCACTTTTTGGCTTAGGTTTTGGTAATGAGTTAAAAATCATAATTAAAATTTTAAATTTATTTTAAAAAATTTTAAAAATTTATTTTATATTTTATCTCATATAAATTTTAATATTAAATAATTATTTTATTTCACATTAAATATAATTTTTAATAAATTAATTAATTTTATTTTATATTTTATATAATTTTTAATATAATTAATTTATTTTATTTTATATTATACATATTTTTTTAAAGTAGTTAAAAATTTCAACTATTTTTTTATTACTAAAAATAGCTAAAAATTATCAACCAAATTTTCTAAAAATAGCTAAAAATAGTCTTACCATTTTATCATTTTACGGGATGAGGTTTCATGAATAATATAACCTATTAAGTTCTATTAAAAAAATAAAAAAATATTCATATTTCAATTTGTATAATGTGTTTTTATTAATCATCTATTGTAGTTATTTTAGTTAAATAATAATGTCTCCTTGTCCATTACAATTAATTGAGTTTAATTGGATAAATTCTTAAATATAAAGGAGAGGGAGAGTGGATCAATTTAAGTTGACAATGAGGGTGGTAATGATGGGACTTATATACTGGTGTAATTAGAGGGTTGTATTTAGGTATAAGAAAAATATATTTTACGTTATAAATTTGATAAAAAAATAAAATTATTTTAATATTAAAAATTATGTAATATATAAAATAAAATTAATTTTATTATTAAAATTTGTATTAAATGTGAAACAAAAATTAGTATGATATATAGATAATTATTGCTTGATATTTGCAGATGTATGCTTTAATTTTGTATTGGCCCTATTTTCAAAAACATTTGAATAATATTTTTTGTCACATCGATTTTGGAATAAGAAAGACTGAATAATGATACTAAAATGACTAAAATTTAGGCTTTGTTTGTTTAGGAGTTTAAAATTAATTTGATTTAATTTTAAACAAGTATATCACATCACACAAAATTTAATATTAAAAATTAAATTTATCTTATACATATTACTAAAATAATAACTAACTTATATTACATTTCTCATATATTACAACATAATAACTAACTTTATATCATATTCTTTATATATCCCAACATAATAATTAATTTTATTTCACATTATTCATAACTTTCAATCAAAAAATATCTCTATCAAAATTTAATTTTAACTTTTTTAAATTTAATCTTATAAACAAACAGACTCTTAAATGTTATATATTGTTTAAACTTTAAAGCGTTAAGATGTAAATATGAAAAGTATAATGTATGATAATTAAGTGACGAGTTTCATATAATTGTAAAAATTAACAGTATAATATATAAAAAAGAATTAAAAAATTTATATCTATTATTTTCAAAGACATCTTTTTTTACTTGTAGTAATTTTTAAGTTAAATATTTATAAATAATATTTTTCAAGTTCAATATTTATAAATAATACTCTTATTTTAATTTTTATTTGATGTGTAATTTGTAAATATTAAATTTAAAAATATTATCTGTAAATATTTGATTTAAGGGGTGATTCACGTAAAATAAGCAACTTCGGAGTTGACATATCTAAATTCTCCCAAAAAAGAAAAAGAAAAAATTTAACAGCATAGATTAGTGTTATAGATTATTGATATCCGATATAATTTTGATTTGGGATTAATTTTTCAAATAAGATCGTTTTTCCTCCGGTGCTCTAACGGTGGCATCGCCCTCGCCCTTCCCCAATCTTCCTCTCGTTCGGCCGTTTTGCCGTCGTCGACGAAATCCCTCGCATGTTGTTGTTCTCCGGCATCCACACATCGTCTTCAGGGAGATGCCAAAGCCGAGGTCGCTAAATGGTATCTATTGGCAAGTTCAGTTCTCGGAGATTCCGCGGCTCTTTGTCAATCCCAAGCTGCTCGATCTTGATGCGCTTATCAAAATATGCGGTCAAGGATGGTGATTACGCCTGCTGCAAGGATGGTGATTAATTTTTGATGTCGGATTTGGGAGTAGGATTTCGCACAGACTAGGTTTTCGGTGTTTGAAGTCAGTGTGTTTGCAGTAGGTTTAATCTTCAGTTCTTTATTCTTTGGTTAATCCACCAAATCGACTTCCAGAGGACCAAATTTCATTGTACGTACGTTGAGATCTTTGTCAAAATTGTTAAATGAATTTGATGGAGAAGATTCATAGCTTGCTGCTATTTAGTTGTAACTACACATCTGTTTTAGTCTGTCTTGCTGTGAGCATGATAACGATGAATGTCTGCATTCCAATGCATGTTTACTGCTGAAGAGAGCTTTGGATATTTGAACTCAAACCACATATCTGGAGATCTTCATGACCAGGCTTATTATCTTATTTGGAACCTTTGAGGTAATTCCCTTTAAAGAAATTTCATACAATGAAGGATAAAATGTAGTATTACTTCTTAGTTCTTACTATTGCCCATAACCATTAGTTTTACTGAAAACTGTTTATTTAAATGGTTCTTTTGCTACAACTATTATTTTTTGTGGATTTATTTACCTGATGAAAAATCATGCAAACTTCTTTTTTTTGGGAAAACATTTGGATTCTGATAGGCTTGCTTAGATGAGGATATCACCTCAGCCAAAGTTGAATTGGTGCTAGATATTCTGTTTTCCTAAATTTCCGAAGCTAACATATTGTATTTTTCCTGCTTAGATTTATTTACTCAACAGAAACCTATGCAAAGTTCTTTTCCAAGGGGAAATATTTGAATTTTGATAGGCGAATATCACGTCAATCAATGTTTAACTAGTGCAAACTATTCTATTTGTCTAAATTTCTAAAGCGAGTTTTCTTACTTTGCTATCTCTACGATAGACATGATGTCTAGTTTGTATCTTCATTTATTTTCAATTTTAAGAAATTACTTATTTTGAAGTGCATATAATAGATTATATGAATTGTTTTGTTAGTCCACTGAGCTATAGAAAATTTTATGAAAATTTTCCACTATGTCCAGATTTCAAGTTGTGCTAGCATGATGTCATGTAACAGTTAAATTGTTTTGTTAGTCCACTGAGCTATAGAAGATTTTATGAAAATTTTCCACTATGTCCAGATTTCAAGTTGTGCTAGCATGATGTCATGTAACAGTTAACATGATGTTGCAACTATTAGTAAATTCTTGCATTAAGTAACAAAATCCTAAATGTTTTATCTATGACCTCTTATATTGTTTCTTTGCTGAAAGTTTATGTTTTTTCACATACATAGGCTCCTTGTTAGTCTTGTGCAAAATAGATTTTAAAAATTTAAATTCATCAAATATAAAATAATAAAACACAAGCATATAATATCTAACAACTATAAAATATTACCAAGTTTATTTCTTGCAGGATAAAAAAATTTCTACAAGTTGTGCAAAGTGTTTAAAAATGGTACTTGTAAAGGAATTACAATTTTTGCACCTGCGTTAAATACCTAAATTCCAAAGGCTTTAACATTGAGACTAATACATTTTTTCTCCATTCAGCCTCTCCTTTTTAGTGTTGTCTGAAGGGTTGCACAATAATCATTACCTATAGATGGGAATCTAGTCCATGAGACCAAGCTTATGCTTAGAAAATGGAAATGAAAAATTTTCAATACCTAATAAAGAAGTTAAGTGCTGCTCTGTTATCATGCTATCAATTTGTTGCCATTGAATTTGATACATGTTATTATGTTTTGGTTTGTTTCTTTTCTTTTTTGCTATGGATATCATTGTTACGTGCAGACATTTGTTTTTAAGTTTTATTTTGAGAAATAATATCTGTTATGTTTTCTGTAGCAAGAATTTACTTTGTGCATACGCAATGATGGTCATTAATTTGATATGATACCTATCTGCCTAAAAGTCATATACTTAAAACCAGAAGTATAACATCCTAATTTTTAATTATTGATAATTACATAAATTTATTACCAATTAAGTAAATTTAATGATATGTATTTTTTTTAACTTGTAAATAATTTAGTTATGTTAATTTTGAGTTAAATTAGTTTGAGATCACAATGAGTTGAAATAATTTTAATATGAATTAAAATGGACTTATTTAGAATTTAAAAAACTTATAGTGATTAATTTAGTGACTAAATTGTAATGTCACCACTATTGTTTAATGGTTGTTGTCCTTCAGATAGGGTCGATTCACATGCTCGGCTTAATTACCGAGCAAATACATGATAAGCTGCATTATATTATATTTAATAGATTTATATAAGTGGGCATGGAGATGGCCGGCTAGAGAAGCAGAAGCAAAGAAACAGAGAGAAAGAAACGGAAGAAAGAACGATATAAAATAAAAAAAAGATAGAAGGTTAGAGATCTCGGTTGATTCCTATACGACGAAATTATATCGACTTAGATTTGAGATAAGGGGAACCAATTTTATATGATTTATTTGTTGAATGCTAGAAATAAGTTCTATTACTTATATTGATTTGCTCATATTTTCTACTGTATAATGATTTATTATTATTTTATGATTAATATATTATTATTTTGCTAATTAAATTGATTTGTACTGTTATTGTTATTTATTTATTGATATAGTAAATTAATGGATGATATATTGAATTGACACATGTAATATTTATTACTGAATTTGGTATAAATAATAGCCATGAAAATGAATTGATGTTCTGTGATATGATATGGTACGGTTGAGCTTGTATATCTAAAACTGATGAGGGCAGGAAGTTGCTTGCAATGAGTTGATCCGATGAAGGTGGAGAGTGTTTGCCGGGTGATATACCAAAGAGGAGAATCACTGGTGCAAGAAGCGGCTCTTGGCAGGCTTTTAGGATGATAGAGTAGTAGGAACTTCTCCATCCCTTTTCTACCTTTTTGTATACTAAATCTCTCTATGTTCTCTTTTTCATTATTTCCCTTTCTTCATCACCACACTCATCTCATCTCACGTGCATTTTCTTTTAGTGTGTTCATCTTCACAAATAAGTGTCAACCAAAGATTGACGGCAACTATTAAAGATAGGTAAGCTATGCCAATTATCTCCTTTCTTTATTTTTTCATCTATGTACTTCTTCTTACTTAGCTTTATTTCGCGATGAATACTTACGAGTGCTAGCTCTACCTCAAAAAGTAAAAAAGAAATTCATATAAGTCTCGGGCTTTATAAAATGAACTTCCAGACTTAAATAAATTGCATCACAAGAATTTATAAGAATAATAAATTTATATTTAGTGATCTTTGTAAGATAACTAGTTTATGAACACATAGTTTTTGAATACTTGAACTTATAATTTATATGAGGTTTCTAATTTTTTTAGAAAATTACATGTAAATTTAAAGAGATTTCAAGTGCTCATCTCCTCGATGATAAACATCAAATCTAGAAAATATGAGATTTCAACCCATTGTTGGTCATCCTCAAATTCTATCTGAGACTAAATGCTTTAATTTATGCTAAAATTAAATTTTTTCTTACATTTGAAATTTTCTTAATTTGTTCTACAAAAGGACTTTGTTTAAACTAATGCAATTTTGGTCTTCGTGCCAAACAGGGCCTAAGAAATATCTACTTTAAACATCTACTAAATCTATCTTGATCCTGTGAGAGTTTAAACTGCAGGGTGAGATATTTTTAATAAGCGTGTCAAAGCATACAAATCATTTAAACACATCATACTGTGCAAAGTTATAGTAGTGCTAGTTTCATGTCTTGCTATGGCATTACTCAACTAATTTAAGCAATAGGTTTTCTAAGCAAATCTATCACATCCTTGCACAAGCCTAAGCTGTAGGGTGGGATATATTTCATAGACGTGTTAACGCACACAGTCCCTTAAACACGTTCTATCATAGTAGTGGTAGCCTTGTGCTTTGCTACACTACTATGCTAAATTGGGTAATATTCTTTTAAGAAAATTTATCTTGCTCCTACAAGAGCCTAAATTCAACTACAAGGATAAGGAATTGTATCAATAAATATGTTGAAGCTCATAACTCCTCGAACATGTCTCATCATGCAAAACCATCGTAATATCAACCTTATGTCTTGCTGTGCTAATATTTTACTAAATTGAGCAATACTCATTTAAATTAATCTTCATGCTTATAAAATTATAAGTTCTTCATAAAATGATAATGCCTTTGATTAACTTATCATTTGTTTTGGATGTCATGATGCCTACCTTTTGGCACATGCTGGCTATTTCGCATTCCCAAATAAGATGAGTAAGGACTTGTGTAAAGATTGTTATGTCGGTTAAGTCTGTCTCTTAAGATGACAAAAGCATTGGTCAATGGAAGTTCTGAATTAAGCATGTTTTTTTTGCATAAGACGTATTAGAGGAAACTTAAATCTCATCCCTCCTGATTCACTAGAACGTCCTCGGACAATAGAACCCACGGGTCCTAACGAATTGTTTTGTAGTTATAACCTTAAAGGCTTAGGTGAGTTAGGTTCAATCGGTAAATTCCTAGACGATAGAACTGTGCGATCTTGACAGAGTTTATAATTGCCTTCCAACCAATTCAAAAACCAAGTCTAAGTCATTAATCAAACAAATATTGATATTCGACTTTTTTAATCAAAAGCTCTCTTCCCAATGGGGAGGGATTGAGCCTATGGGAAGCCTTCATACTCAGAATCTAAAACTATAATGGTGGCTCTCTTAAGGTGAAACACGGTAAATTAATTTGCCTCATGAAGATGTAATTAACTATTTATGCATTTTGACTAATTATATTTTTAAAGCATAAAGATTTTTGGAAACTCCACTAGGGTTTTTTTTTCCATCTTTAGGAGTTGAATGTCTTAAATGAAAACTTTGACGATATCAATAGTTAGTCTTCTTTTATTAGTGTTGATTTTATAATACTTATCATAAGTTGACAAGTTTCTTCCACAGGAAGAATAATGATGCCAGATCACTAGGCTATGACTATCAATTTGGGGAAGGTTGCCACCATTAGCTTGCCTAATGCCTCTATCAACACAGGCAACAATGGTGCCTTCATCCAATTTGGCATAATCACACTGGAAAATTTGTTGCCCAGGAGGGGCACCACCACCTCTAAAATGGTTATACCCAATGCTGCTCTATAGTCTGGATGCCTCCTAGCCAAGGGCTGCTGTAGAGCAAGCAAAAGGGTTGTACAGAACAACAAAATAGTGTAGATTTTCAGGACTATAGTGTGCAGAATGTGGCATTGACTGCAGCCATTTGAAAAACAACTAGTAGAAAAAAACCAACAGCCAAATCCTCATTGCTTTTCTGGCACCACAAACCCCATAGAAGCTGAAGCGTGGCTAGATCATGTTGAGATTATTCTTGAGGGAGTAGCTTATCCACTCAAGAGACAGGTGGCTCTAGTGGTGATGTACTTGGATAATAAGGCAAATCGTTGGTGGAGTAATCAACGGTGTTTATGCTTTGGTGGTCGGCAGTGCAATCAAATTACTTGAAGGGATTTTCTAATGCTTTTAGGGAGTGGTTTGTCCCAGCCTCAGTATGGGACAAGATGTGGAATGAACTTGATCACCTAATCTAGACGGGTATGACGATTGTCGAGTACGAGGTAAAATTTTTAACATTAGCACACCATGTACCAGATATGGTGCACTTAGAGGAGCAGAAGTATTATCAGTTCAGGAAGGGATTATGAGACTCGATTCGAGAGTTGATCTATTCCCAACGACAACGAGTATACTCTGATCTTGTAGAGGCTGCCTGAGCAATAGAACATGATTTGAGGATTTCTCATAAGAAAAGGGAAGCAGGAAAGAGAAGAGGTTCTTTCCAGCAAGGTGAGAGATCTAAGCAAAAGAAGTCTTATTCTGGAGGTGGTTCAAAGAGCACCAGAAGTAGCACCTATTCTAGTGCCAGGTCTGGTTGTCCTCGTTGTGGCAAAAATCATCCAGGGAAGAGTTGGTCTTCTGGCGAGGTAGTCATGGTTGTTGTTTCTGTTGTGGTGAGGAGGGGCATTTGATTTGAGATTGCTCGAAACTAGCTATATCTGGTTGCTGTCAAGGAGCTCAGGCATCAGTTGGATTTGCCATGAGTAGGGAAGCTTGAGGTAGAGGTAGGCCTACTCAACCTACTCAGCCTTAGGGAGCTTGGCCAAGGGTATAAGCCATTTTACAGCAGGAGACTCTCAATTCTACTGACGTTGTCACGGGTATGTTGTATTTGCAGAATATTCTAGTTATTGTGCTATTCGATTCTGGTGCATTGCATTCCTTTATTGGATAGTGTACTCTGTAAATTATCTGTGACACTTTATTACTTGCCACAACCATTGTCTGTTACATTACCTACTGGTGTGAAGTTAAGCGTAGAAGAATTCATTAAACAAGAAATCTTTATTGGGAATCAAGAGTTTTATACTAGTATGATAGTCATACCCTTGATTGAATTTGATATCATATTAGGGATGAATTAGCTAACTGAGCATCGAGTTAATATCGATTGTTGGGAAAAGAAAATCAAGCTCAAAGTACCAAAATCAATGGATCTAGTGTATTTGACAAAGGGAGGAAGGTACCGTTGATCTCTATGCTAAAAGCTCAGAGATTATTAAGGGTTGTGAGTCTTACT
Organism: Apostasia ramifera; assembly: GCA_019297695.1. Classification (NCBI taxonomy): domain Eukaryota; kingdom Viridiplantae; phylum Streptophyta; class Magnoliopsida; order Asparagales; family Orchidaceae; genus Apostasia; species Apostasia ramifera. Next base: position 207,252 of record JAEMOT010002748.1, on the reverse strand, counting down.
TAGCAGTACTTTCTGACACCACTAAGAATTCTATTTCTTTAGAGGAAGTTTTTGTGGTGTGTGAATGCCCAAAAGTATTTCTTGATTGTTTACCAGGGTTACCGCCTAACAGGGAAGTTGAGTTCACTATTGATACTGTACTTAGGGTTAGGTCCGTTCTCTATTGTATGTATTCATAAGGGTTTAGAGTATCCGTACATAGTAGGTGTCGTGCATCTAGGGAAAGCTACAATGCTTTAGTTACCGAGCCTATTGATGTGAGTGCAGGACCCACTTGTCAATGGCGCATAGGAGCAGACGATTGAGATTAGATTAGGATTGTTTGCTGTTGTCAATGCGCAGGGCTATGAAGGTCGGAATAGGGGATGCGACGGTAATTTATTGACTACTTATGAGTGTTCACTGCCTCCACTACTCTTCTTCAGTGACTTCTGCAAGCTAATGACGAAGAAGAGTCGACCAGTGACGAAGTTGTTGGAGAAGTTCTTCAACGAGTATGCTGGTCATCACCGAAGCCTAATGGCGCGTTATGAGGTTCTCAATGCCACCCGCGCCTTTTGCCTGAACCCTCGACTCATGGTGAGTAAGACAGCCTGAACAAGCCACCGATAAGTTATGTCTGTGTCTGCAGAATTTTCCTTGAGATATGGATGATGTTACCTCCATAAAGGGAGTTTGTGGAGGTTTTAAATGGATACAAACTAGTTTCGACACAACTGTCATCGAAAAGAGTGGCGTACATCTACGCTTTCGCCTACATTCTGAAGAATAGTAAGAGGATGTGGGACCCATGGATCTTCCGGGCGATTTTCAAGTTCCACAAGAATGCCTGGGCTACCTAAACGTGACGACGCGTACTTGAGATGCCCTTTTCTCTGGCGTACCTAACTCCGACTTCGAGTGGTATGACTTTGTTTTCAAGGGAGCTAGGGCTAGACAACCTTGTTCCTGGAGTGAAGGACGACTACATGTTCGAAGATCCCCATTTCAAGGCCGACGTCTGAGTTGGGGAATTAGTTGGCCATTTTAAGGGATTGTCGTACCCACTCGAGGTCTTGGCCAATGTGAAGGCGGATAAAGAGAACTTTGCCATAGAAGGAGAATACATCGTAGCGAAATAGGTAGAGGCGCAAGCCAGCTGGGAACAATTGAAGGAGGAAGAGGAAGGTAAGGAGGCAGTTGAGGCCGCGAAGCTAGTCGAGGAAAGGAAAAGGAAGATGAAGAAGAGGAAGGAAGCAAGGGGGTGACGGAGAGAGCTCGGTGGGCGACAACAAGGAAATTGACAAGATCTCCCTCAATCAGCGCTTCAATAGGAAGTTGATGGTGGAGTCCCCAACAAACAAGAAAACAGCATTTGACTCTTGGAAGGTCCGACCCAAGTCTATTGGTGATAAGTTTGACTATGGAGAAGCCCGCCATTTCTGGATGTTGAGGGCGACGAAGGAGAGGTCCCTGCGAAGGCGATGAAGGCCGTCCGGGCTATTAGAGCGTGTTTAATGATGATCTCTTCTCTATTGGGATGATGACAAGCTAGTTGGCTTGTTGGGCCGATTTAGCAATGAAGAAGTGGAGATGGTAGTCCAGTCCACCATCAAAGATCGGGACTTTCGCCTTCACCTTCCCTAAAAGTTGAAGAAGTGGTTGGCCTTTCCCGAGGACGCTAGGCTCACTCTCGGACGGGGTATCCAAGTGAAGAGTTGGAAGGATACCCTGTCCACAATCTTCGGGATGGACTTGACCAGAAAGATTGTTAATGACTTTCTCCTAGTAAGTGGAGTCCGATGGCCTATCTGGGTTCTTCCTCTATTTTTGTTCTACTGATTTATTTTTTATGTACACAGACCCTCAACAAGTTCTCCCACTGTATTGACTGGGCAGAAGAGATAAAGACCAACTTGGTTCATCAGGACCAAGAGAATGCCTGCTAGCACAACCGATGAAGAAGTTGTAGGTGGGTAATGTGAATGCCAAAGGGTCCCTCCAGAACATGGGCCTGGAGTGCCGCAAGTTCAAGGTAGACCTGGCGACAAATTGGCCCATGTCCCAACTCCTCCAGAATGGTCGGGCCAGCCACGTCGAGAAGCTCTGGGGCAGCTCACTTTGCGAAGATCGACGCCATCGGGGCGAAGTTGGCAGCGGCAAAGGAAGAAGCCTGGGTTGCCAAGGAGGAAACCGCAGCACTGAAGACGGAGGTAGCGGGTCTGAAGCGACAGCCCTCCTGTCCTAAAGTTCTCCCCGCAGAACGTTAAGCTCTAGAGGAGAAAGCTGCCGCTATCTGCAGAGTTTATCATACCTGAAATAGAGGGTGATAGGCATAAAGTTAGAATGAGAGTTTCTTGCCACGGGTCTCCTAGACCAGGAGCTTTCAACGGTTGAAAACTTGGGGAAGGTTGCCCTGGTCAAGTATTTGGACTATGAGTTCAGCTACTCAGTGCCTAGTCTAGATCTTCCAGATGAGAGCTTACCCTAATTCTTTTAGATTTTGGTAGGTGTGTCTCTAAAGGATTAGGAAGACCCGGAGGATGGGGCTACTGACCCTGTAGAGTATGATAAGATGTACTTTGTTTTTATGCAATGTATTTTTGCTTTCTTACTTGTAACTCCTCTTTGTAATGAATAAAGAAAAGTTTTCAGTAAGACACAATGTGCAATGAATATGTGTATGAATGTATGTATGAATGAATGTCTTTGCTAGGATGCAATACGGGAATGCAGGATGCAGCCTGCAGGTGATCTGGAGACTGTCGGTTCGGAGTGCACTTGAGCAAAAGTTTACTAAGTGATACTCCGTAGCTAGATGGTATAGATAGGAATGTGCTAGCCGCTAGGTTCGTACTAGGCTGACAAGAGCTGAGGTGCCTTAGCTACGGGATTGACTTAGATGTTAAGTTTACCTTAGAACGTGGAGGACCTCTTGCCCTTGTTCCTAGGATGGTCAGGATTAGGACCTGATCAGCCACTAAGTCTATGCTACGAGGCAAGAGCTCAGGCGCTTTGACTATGGTATTGACTTAGATATTAAGCTTGACTCCGTAGCATAACTTGGGTTCCTCTTGCTCTTATGCCGCGGACAATTAGGGTTAGGATGATGGTAGTCCAAGAACTAGAGAAACGAGGTATGCTTTTCGATGGTTGCTAAGGGATACTCGTGGGCGATCACGATGGACGAGAATGTGTTAACTACTAGGTCCATTTTAGGTGGGCAAGAGCTCATGCACCTTAGCTATGGGGTTGGCCATAGCAGAACCTGGAGGCCTCTTGTCGTTTGCACCCAACACTATTTGGGTTAGGAGATGGAGGGAAGTGTTGTAACCCTATCATTCATGCCCAAAGAGAGGTTTAAGTGTGTTTTACTACATGGTGGGTCTGTTATACAAAGATGTAGGACCCAGGAAACCTCCAAACTCTAGAGTTAAAGGAGAGGTGGCGTAGCTCTGTCATTCATGCCTAAAAGAAAGTTTAGGCGTGTTAGCCATGTAGTGAGTCCGTTCGGGGGAACAGACCAGGACATAAGACCTAGGAAGCCTTCAGACTTTAGAGTTATGGGGTGTTTAGCCGAAGAAGAGGAGGTGTAGCTATAGCATTCATGCTTATAGGGAGGTTTTGGTATGTTAACTACTTGATGAGTCCATCGGGTGGAGCACACCAGAATGTAAGACCACAGACTTTGGAGTTATGGGGCCTTTTACCGAAGGAGAGGTGCAAGCATGGAGGTGTGATTGGTTAAGTGGATATCACCTAAATTGATGTTGGACTGACTGACCTTCCTTCCAGGTTGCACCTAGGCATTGATTGGGACAACGTGGTTTGGGGCAGGATGGTGCATGATCATCGTTTGCCTCTTGGATCATGGACCATTTCACTTTTGAATCTGTCAAGGTATAAGTTAGTGTTTGTCCTATAGTTACCTTGTGCTTACATTTCATATAGATTGAGAAAGAAATAAAATTTATTAGAAGTTTTTTAGTATGGCATGGTGCTGCAAGGTGACATAAGATAATTGGGAGTTCTAACTTCTAAGGGTAGAGAATCTCTTCAGTCGTTTTCACTCCAAGTGTATGGAATGATTGTGTCCCATCCTGCTGCATTAGGTGGTAGGCATTAGGGTCGGCAACTTCGCAGATGATGAACGACTCTTCCCAGTTGGGCCTTTGGAACGCCAAGACTTGTTCTTGCCATCATGCGCCTTCTTCTGACAAGGTCCCCAAGGAGATCTTTGGGTTGACTCTTTTGTTGTAGTAGCGGTCCATGCGGCATTTGTACTCCAACTTCTTGATGGTTGCCCATTATCGATGACTTAAGAGATCAAGGTCAAAGTGTTGTGACTTGTTGTTGCCCCCACTTGAAATTGTGGGAGCCATATGCAACTGTTGCTTCCATTGTGAGAGAGTAGTATTTCAATTCCACTGGGGTAATGTCCATGTTGAATGCTAGTAAGAATGGAGATTCCTGCCTTTGTCAATGTTGTGTTGTAGGCCCAAATTTTGGGAGCTCCTCCAGCAAGTGTTTCTTGTCTCTATCTAGCTGCTTTTTGAAGATGTTTATGATATTCTTATTGGCTGCCTCAACTAGTCTATTGATTCGTTGGTATCATATAGATGCGAAATGGAGTTGTATGTGGTTTGTCACATAATTTCCTAATATGAGCTGTTGTGATGGGAGTGTCGTCTATTATAGTCATCAAAGGGACTTCGTAGTAGCAAACAATGTTGGCCCAAATGAAACCGTCCACCTGGTGGGAAGTTACTTGGGTCAACAGGATGACTTATATCCACTTGGTGAAGTGGTCTATGACAAGAAAAATCCATTGGTATTTCATAGCTGCTTGTGGCATGGGAATAATGAAGTTGAACCCCCATACTGCAAATGGCTAGGGAGAGTTGTTTGGATGGAGGTACCTAGTTGGCTGATTGAGCAGGTTAGCATAGTATTGGCATTGAGGGAACTTTTTGACAAATTTCTTAGCATCTTTGTGGATGTCCAACCAGAAGTAGCTTTGGTGGAGGATGTGAGTGACTAGACTATAGTCGCAAGCATGTGAGCCATATTCTCCGCATTGTATCTCCCTCATAAGCTCTGCAACTTCCTTCGGGGTGGAGGCACTTAGTGTAGGGCCTGGAGTAGGACTGTCTGTATAATACCTATCTATCAAAAGATACTTGGTCCGCTAGACTTTAAGGTCTTTGGCTTCCTTCTTGTTTATTAATTCCACATTATCTTTTAGGTAGGAGATAGTTTCATCTATTGAGCATAGTGAAACCTCCGTGCTAGTGACCTCTGGTGCATCATAGCTGGCGTAAGTCAAGGACGGGGTGTTGTCGAAAGTCCTGACTTCCGTACTTAGCGAGGAAGTCCGCACTTATGTTTTCCTCACAAGGGACTTGAGTGATGTAGAATTCCTTAAAGTGGGTGGTCTCTCTTCATTATGCGGAGATACCATTTCAACGTGCCTCAAAAGTCCCCTTGCTTATTTGGCAATAAGGAGGGAGTTGTAGACTTGTAGGTACTCTACGATGCTTCTGGTGAATTCTAAGCAGACGAGTAGGCTTTGTATTTGGCTTAGTTGTTGGTAACCTCAAAGCCAAAATGAATGGGGTAATGGAACTTTACCCCGGCAGGGTTTGTGAAGAGAAGCCCTGCACCTTTAGTGGTAGCACTGGAAGCACTGTCTATGTGTAGGGTCCGCAAGGTCTTTTGTGGGAAGCTCTGAAGTGAAGAGTTCAACGATAATGTACGCCAAGGCTCAGGCCTTAATGGTAGTCTACAGGGAGAAGCAAATGTTGAACTCTCCCAAATTTATAGACCACCCTAAGAATTGTCTGATGGTTTTCGAGCTTTGGTGGATTTGGCAAAAGGGCTAATCAGTAACTTCTTCCATGGTGTGGGCCTGCAAGTATGGCTTCAGCTTCCATACTTCCGTGGACCAGGTATATCCTCTTTGGCACATTCTAGGTCTCGGATATGCCCCCTTAATATTTTTTGTGAAATGAATAATATACCATTGCATTTTTCTTATAATGAATTTTATTGCACATTGCAACTATTTAAATATGAACTTTATTTTCAATATACTTGTTTCCAGATTTAATTAACAAAAACCTAATGGCTTTGCTAAGATGAGAATATGACACCAACTAATATTGAACTGGTACTAATTGTTTAATTTATCTAAATTTTCAAAGCAAATAAATTGGAGTTATTCTTTTTCATTGTTATAAATAACTTGATTTTCTTTGGATTGCATACGATAGCATATATGTATTTTGTAGTCCATTTACCTATGTAAAAGTTTTGACTTTAAAAAATGCACCATTACCATTTGGCAGGTGTTGTTGTCCATGAGGTTTAAGGATAGCAACAGTGCTCATGCGTTGGAGGCTCTAAGGAGAGCTAAGTTCAAGTTCCTTGGAAGGCAAAAGATCATTGTGAGCAGGAAATGGGTTTCACCAAATTTAGCAAGATTGATGAAATAGAAGGTGTAGAATAGGATTGTGTCTAATGGGGTTAATGCTAAGCTATTGGGATGTCGTGGCCATCTTGAGAAGAGAAAGCCTCAAAGGTCTAGAGGCTTTTTGTTTCATTTACAGCATCTCAGTTAGGTCTCGTTTGGTTAGTCCTAAAATTAGAATTTGTAAGAGAATCTAACATATCATTTTTAAGGTGCTACTTTTGTGACGGAGGTTTTGTGATATGTAGCTATTTTCTTGTGATGTTTACTTGCTTGTCATGATTCTTTCAGTTTTACCATTAAAGTTTCTAGTTTAATGTAATTTTTGTCAACAACCTAACCTTTTGGAGCCTTATTTCTAACTTATTCTTAACGTTGCAAGATTTACACTTTTTAGAGTTCAATTATCTAAGGACTCTTACATCAAAAGTTTATCTTACTCGGACTTAGAACTATATAGTGATGCTCGACATATTTCAAACATATAAAAGATTATGCATAACATATCTTTCTAAACACTTGGCACAGAGAAGAGTAGTCTTTTTTGTGCTTATGAATGTGCGTTTCTTTTTCAGTATTCATGACTGTGCAGGTATTTTTGTGTTGTTCACTTGTCCAACAGAAGAGTCATAATAGTCCATCTTTGTATGTCAATATGCCTATATTTAAATGGGAAAAAAGAGATGCATGGGAATGCATGTCTGAAACTCTGTTAATTTGCTGGTTCATGTTGCAATCCATCAACTGCTAATTTCTGGATTTAGTTAAATCAACTATATGATTGAGTTAAGCTCTGCAGTATGTTTCCGCTAATTTCTGAATTTATTAAAATAGAAAGTCCAATTCCTGTGATGTTTAAGATGGAGATAGCAGGGGATTTGGGTTGCTATTGAAGCTGAAATATTTAAATAATTCCTCTGTTTGCTGAAATCCAAGAATAAATTTTGACATATTGTAAACTCTTTGATTTCCAAAATTAAGGAGTTAAGTCTATTGTATAGTAGTTAATCTTTAATAATTTGATAGTGTCTTATTTCACATGCCTATGTTTCACTGAAATTGCTGGGAGTATTTAATTTTTTTTTAAAAAATCTATTAACAATTTATGTAAATATATGGTTATTGTTAAATAGCATAATTTGCACAATTTAGTTTAATCTCCTCAAATTAGCAGCATTACATTGCATTTATGTGCCTTTTAATTTAATTATCATGATCATAGTCATTAATAACATTATTGCCTAGGCACGTGTCCTATATTAGTCGTGAGAATTGCTTTAGCAATTTTCCCGCAGCATCAGTAGCTGATCTCACATAATGAGATAAAGGCATAGTTTATTGTTGTTAATTCATTTCCAATTTTTTTTTTTCACTAGAAAGTATTGCCATAAGATTAAAAAGCTTATTAGAATATTCATTTCGTATGAAAAACAAAGCCGAACAAGAGTGCACAAGGCACCCGAAAAATCATTTTAGTTAAGATGTGCTAAAAGTTATTGAATTTTTAGTTACACTGTCTTTGTATCACATTTCGAAATCCCTTGAAATACAAGTTTATCATATCAGATGTGCGCTGATGTGATTAGTATATATAAGATTCAAGTTTATATATCACATGTTATTTTTAAGTTTTAAAATTATTTCTCATTTTGCATGTAAAGAAATATAACATAAATAGGAGACCTCTTGTACAACTTCAAAATGTTTCGCCAATAAATAGCTTTTTTAATGTATCTTAGAATGTGAAAATAACATTGTTGCCATTGCAAGTATCAAAATATAATTGTAAAGACAGATCTTCTATTATTTAAAGCAAGCATTTAAAAACTAAGAGGCTTTTATGTAATTTTTCAAGAATTTAAATTTGATAATAATTTAATTCAAGGTAATGAGATGCAAAAGTCCAAAACTTTTCATAGTTACATTCAAACTTAGACAAAATATTATAAATATTTATTACTTTCTCAAAAATCACATTCAATTTTTATTTCTAGTTTATTTAAGATTTCACATAAGTCTGAGAAACTTTATATTACTTCTATAATGTTCTCATATTCATTCACATTTTAATTCTTTTTAAGGAGTTATATTTGATAGTATAGTGGTGATTTTTGAAAAAAAACATTATGCAGAAAAATGATATTGAAATTATTTAAAATTATTTAATACCTCAGTGACCTAAAATAGTGAAATTTAAATTTGTGGAGCTATCTAAAACAACAGCGTAACCTTAAGGACTGAAATGGCATTTTCTATCTCTTGGTTCGGATTCCGCACGAAGCCGGGGCGCAGTAAGCTTTGTGAGACTTTCCGCATAATATATGTTATGCGGACTCCAAAATTGCCCAAAATCCCTGATGGTTAGTTCAGGGATTTTGGCCATTTTTCGGTGGAAAACTTTAAGCAGGTTCGCATAGAAACTATCATACGGAACGTCGCACGTAATGTCTCTTTTAAAATTATACGACCACTCCAAAGCCCTGTCGCTCCGGACGCTACCGAAATCACCTCTCCGCTTAGGCCCTCACCGCCGACAGGTTCTCCGGCTGCCCGTCGCCGAGAAAGGTTTGATTTTGATCCCTACTATTCTACCCCTCTGGCCTCCCTCGATCTCCCGAAGCTCGCCTGCCAATCTTTCATCACCGCGAACTCCGTCCTTAACTCCGATCGACATGGATCTGCCGATTTGACGGTATTCTTGGCGCCGGAAGCATCCATGGTGGAGAAGATCAGGTGCTGCTAAGCCAGAAGTAAATGGGAGTCGTTTGCGGGGCTTCGTTTAACAGGCGAATCAAATTACTGGGGAGAAGGACCGGTTTTAATTAGCTGATTTCTGCTCGTGAGCTTCATCAATTTCCAATCTGTTGCAGCATTTGAGTTGAATGCATTCCTCAATTTCTCGCGTTCATGTTCAAGCTGATGCACGAAGCAATGGTGGCAAGAAGCAGAAAAGGGTTCGAGAGCAGTGGTGTTGTGACGCGCGTGGCCGAAGGGAGCGAAGAGTGATCGCCATGTGATATCATAAGAGAAAGGAATTACTGAGGTAAAATGCAGCTTCTCTTCTAGGCTGAATAATCAGTGGTGAAAGGAGCACAAGAATGAATCGTCCCACATCAGAGAGAGAGAGATCCTGAGCTGTATAAATAAAAAATATAATCTCAAATAATAAAAGCGTCTTATGAGGCAGACTAATAATAGAAAACCTTATATTTAAGCGTACTTGGACTGAAATAGTACTCAAGTCACGCAGTTTTCGTAAGACCAAAGCGGACAATACTTTTACAATTGAATCACGATATGTTACAGGTGTAGCGAAGAATGAAGGAATTATGATCCCTAAATTCGCACTTCCATTCTACAGTTGCTCATAATCATTAATTTTTTTTAAAGACCAATTATTTGAATCTTATTGCGCATGTACTTTGAGAAGTCAAATCTAACTTAGAGCTCATTTAATTCAAGCTTTTTTTTTTTACCAAACACAAATTTCTACTATAAAATTTAATTTTATTTTCTATCCAACACAAATACAATTATTAGAATTAACTTAATTTCATTTTTACATACTTCTCAATATTAAATTAAATTTTTTTTCTATTAAATTTATAAGATAAAATATTTTTTCTCTTATCCAAAATTTAACCTTTAAATCAAACTTGATCTTAATCTCACTATTTAAACTTATTTTTAACTGTAGGACAGAATATTTGCTATTTGCTTGAACTAATTCTTCTTACTGTTGATTTGATTTGGAGATTTTTAGATACGAAATCATGTAGTTAATCAGCAAAATTAAGCTCGATTCAATTCGAAGATCAACTCAAAATGAATTATATTTTAAATGCAAAATCATCGACTCGCTCAAACTTGACTCGTTATCAGCCCCATGCCAATCTCAGAAGAAAATGGTAATTTGCACTAAAATGTTGCACAAAAAATCAACACTTATTTATTTAATTTTTATCTCTATAATAACATACAATCGTCCCAATTGAGCCAAATACGAATTTACATTGTTAAAACTTATGTAAGAATCTAGTTACTTCAAAAATTGATTATAGAAGCTTATTTGCCTTTTAATGTGCTATTTAAGATCTTTCATTGATAAGATACCAACACAATCATTCAAGTGAAAGGAAACAAAAAAAAAAAAAACACTAACCAAGAAAAAAAAAAAGAAAAAAAACCTGCAATAAAAAAAATGTATGCAGCTAACACTAAACCATTATATTATGTTGAACTTTATTATAAAATGAACTTATTTATTCGTAAATCAGTTATGAATTTTTTTTTTAAAAAAAGGAGATTTATATACAGAACATTGAATTTATCACAAATTACATATTTCATCATCTTTTAATAAATATTACACATATCACACTCTTTTTACATTTCTATTGTTACAATAAAAATATAAAATCCATAAACAGAGTGTGATATGTATAATATTTACTAAAAGATGGTGAAATGTATAATTTATGATGAATTCAGCATTCTGTATGTAAATCCCTTAAAAAAAAACTAGGAATTTAAACTTCATTATTATAGCAACTTAAATACAGTGTCCATTTTCTGTCAAATAACAAGGCTGGTTGCTATACTTCATCAGACCAACTTATATATATATATATATTATGACATATAAATAAACTTATAAAAAATTATAAAATTATCATATATCTATGTCGATAAGATTAAACCAACAACCTTAAGATAATTTTTAAGAGTTTTCAGCATTGTAACCCATACAAAAATTTATAACAGTATACATTTTGAGCATTTAGGCTAATAGTATTTTGAAGATTCAGCCATTGAAACTATCAAAATGATCATCAGCAATAAGTAACACAAGGCTGACAGCTTCCTTTCACTTTTTCACAGCAACATCCCTTTAGCTGATCAAATGAGCATTTTGTAGAGAAGATGAGGATTGAAAATCTTTGAAGCAGTAGAAAAAATCAAATAACCGACCTTCCAAAAAACTTGAGAAATATTTGGTTCAACATCATCTTTTATGTCATGTATCTAAAATATCGTGATATCTAAAATATCATCAAATCAAATAATTATTTTTTCTAAATAATATAACATATAATACTGAATCGGGCATTCCCTTAAACCATTCATTCCCTCATAACGTGTACCTGAAGTATGTCCTCAAAATTTTGCACAAGATAAAAACTCTTACTTCCTACTAAGTAGAAACTAATCTGCTACCTTTTGGACTGTTGGATTAAGATTTGGATGAGATCAGGTGGCTGGATTCGGAAGGGCAGGTGCAATCCTGGCCACCGAATGTGGATTCGATGGCAAGGATCAGGGCTGCTGGCTCAAAATGATCTGGTAGGCACAAATCTAACGGCCTGGATTCGCCATTCCTGAACAAAGGGGAGAGGCAGCTGAGTGGAAGTGGTAAGCACCAATTTTTTTCCTTCAATTGAGTCTTTTTTATTATTTTTGAGTCCAAATAATCCAGACCTTGTTTTAATTTTCAGTCAAATAAAAACTCTCCAAAACCACACATGCTCACAAAACACAATGAAGCCTCGTTTATAGCAAAACTCAAAACACTCAAAACACAAAATATCCTTACTACAAATACTCTCAAAACACAAAAAAAACATTAGTGAATAATAACAAAAAAGAGTCATCCAGCTATGCTAGCTGGTCCAATCTCAAAATGGATGTATGATGCGCCGCCGCATCAACACTCCCCAACTTAGAATAACTTGACTATGTTAAGTTATGACATAGAAATCCTGCCAAAACTCTAAATATCTATTCTATAGCTCTTGAGACATCATCCAAGTATCGAGAGTATCTTACACCGAACAAGATACATATCTACACTAGCAGAAGTGCAAATATCAAGTATGGCATTTGGTGTATTAGATCTAGTAATTCTTCATGGAAGTGAAGCAATAGAAAAGGTGGAGCTTTGGAGAGAGAATGGTGAACCTGAGAGTGAGCTCATGTCAATGGAGATCGAATCTTGAGTACTTCCACTAGGCACTAACAGTGTGGGAGATGCATGAGGGGTTGTAGATGACATAGTGGGTGAATGAGTAGACATTGAAATAGGAATGAGGCTAGTGTATGAAAATTGTTCTTTATAAAGAGTTAAAGAGGAAGAGGGAGACCAAAGAAGACATGGCAAGAAACTATAAGGAGCGATCTTAGTTACTTAAACTTAGATAAGAATTTGGTAACTGATAGAGCGCAATGGAAACAAAGGATTCATGTAGCCGACCCCACCTAGTGGGATTAAGGCTTGGTTGTTGTTGTTGTTGTTGTATAAAGAGTTAAAGAGTCTGCTAAATAGAATATTGGATGTACACCAATATCAACAGGTAGATCTTACTAGCATGCATTATTGCTCATCTTCTTCATCATACAAAAAGGCCTTATATTTCTAGCAGCTAATTTCTTGTGGGTTCTAGAGGGGAACCTCTCATGGTGTACTTATTCTACAACTAAATCTCTTTCATTAAATTTTATATTTCTTCTAAGTCAACTATGATTTGATCTTATGATTTAAAGCTAATTTTTTATGATTTTCAATATGAATATCGTGCAGGTGTTATGTGTATGTAGATGTAAACTCACTAGTCCTATATGTAACATGAATGTCAACTAAATAAACAAGTAACCCAAGGTCATAACCGGTAACTATTTGAAATGAGTTTATACCTATTGAACAACTGACAGAATTATTATAAATAAATTTAGTTACTAGAAAAACCAAATCCAACTAGGATTTTATCATATTGTAAAAAACTCGTAATATAAGCTAAATGACGCAACTTTATATATTTCTGATACTATAAATATTTTACAGCAAAAGGAGGATAGTGAATCAAACTAATTGAAATTTTGAGTTCAGGATCCACTCACTCAAATTCTAGGTAAACCACTAAGGTGGCGGCTTATAGGGGGTGTTGAAAATATCTGAAATTCAAAACTCGATCGGAACTCATTCGATTTTTGAATTGATTCGAAATCGGTTCGAAAATTTTGAATCGAATCATGAGCTAAGGACTTTGGCTCGAAGTTCATTTCGAGCCGATTTTGAGTTGGCCCCAACTCACTCTAAACATGATTCGATTTGGCTAGCAGTTAGTGGTAGAGTGGAGGAGATTTAAGTCTTATTTTCCTCAAGGTCTAGAGATCAAATCCTCTTGAATACATAATATTTTTACTTTTTTACAATTACGAGCTGATTCAAATCATCATTCGAGGAGACTCAAAATCGAGTCATTTCGAGCGGAGCCAACTCGAATCATATCCCATTTCGATTTCGGACCGATCTCGAGCCGAGCTGAACTCGAAATTTTCAATTTCGAGTTGCCTTCGATTCGCTCGAAATCGGTCCAATAACAGCTCTAGTGGCTTACCCAGGTACTGGATTTGGATCCTGGACCTAGAATTCAGTGAGAGTACAACACGCCTCACTAAATTCTGGACTAAGACCTGGAACCGACAAATAGTGGATTAATCGGGGTACCTGACTCTATTAGGTTCTTTAAACCCCAACTGTTTGTCTAGTCACTAGTAGTGGACCCTTCTCTGTATCAGTAGGTTATAAAAAGTCCTCAGGCCTCAAAGATACAGTTCAGATGACACTACCTTTCGTGTTCTAAATCCAGTACACCCTGTGTAGACTTAGATCCCAAAACTCTACCAGAATAATCATCATTTTCCAGGATATAATTTTCTAGATCAGTTTTTGCATCACTCCCAAAATCTCGATCAGGTTTTCTCTGATATCATCTTGCATGTACCTGATTTTCAGTATCTTCTGGTATGTAAATATCACCATTTTCTAGCACATAATTCTCTAAATCTTCTGCTGCCTCTATAGCACCGTCAGCAGGTTCATAAATCTCATCAGTTTCACTATCATTAGCAATAACAATGTCATCAATGCTCTTGTGATTAACCAGAACATTTATGTCAGATTTAACTTGCATATTATCAGAATTATTATCATGCTCTATATCAGCAACTCCACAAGTATTATTAATAATGTTGTCCCTATTATCCTTTGAACATCTCGTGAACGATCAGCAAATCTCAACTGATCGGTCCATACCACACCTAATATCTAGCAGAAGATTATTGTGATGCTCGTGGCTAAAGAGGGCGGGGAGTATTTGCCGGGTGATGTCCCAAGAGAGGGAAATCACTGGTGTAGAATGCGACTTCTGACAGGCTTCTAGGCCGAATAATGAGCGGTGAGAGAGGCACAAGAATAAATCAGCCCACATCGAAAAGGGAGGGAGATCCTGAGCTGTGTAAGTAGATAACATGATCTCAAATAGTAGAGGCGTCTTTTGGTACAAAACTGTAAGGTTAATGATGGAAAACTCCATAGTTAAGCGTGCTTGGGCTGGAGTAGCATTGAGATGGGTGACCTCCTGAGACGTGCTCAAGTCACACAGTTTTCCTAAAGTCAAAGAGGACAATACCTCTATATTTGGATCATGGGATGTTACAATTATCTTGCTCTTCCTTAGTAAAACATCTTCTACTAGGTGCTAGATGTGTGTTGTGTCACCTGGGCATTTCATCTCGTGAATAAGGTCGTGAACATGCGTTTTAAGCTGAATATAAATTGATTCTTATATATGTGCATATGGTAGAGAATAAGAATTATATCAAAAAAAGAAGATGGATGCATATGTGCATATTAGAATCTAGATAAGTGATATAATACGCGTCATCCCAAACTAGACTCTTCCACCTGTCATGTAGGAGAACCGAATAATTTTCGGCTGATCCTAAGGCGATGATAATATGATGTGCTACATATAAAAACCTAGCTCCATATGCGATGAAGGTAAAAGAAACTCTGTAGTGCAAAGTATTACTCAAACTTAAAAAAGATACCATTAGGATCGTCTCTAGCCGAAGGACCACAGAACATGTACAGAAGCTAAACTAAATGCACAAGTGATGTATTTGTGTTCTTCAGAAAGAAATACACAAATATTAGCAAATACAAATGATATGATCTTATCAAAGTAGTATTACACAGAAATAAAAAGAAATGAAAGAAATTTAATTAGAATGAGTTTAACAAAAAATTTAGCTGATAGCTAAAAGTTACTTAAAATGTGAAAATCAGACTCACAACTTAGCAAAAAGTTGATTTATTTTATATGTAACAAACAAACACAAATAAAGAAATAATTCTGGTAAATCAAAAGCAAAAGAAAAGTAGATGCATATATAAAAACCAAATGAAAATAATATCAAGCAAAATACAATAAGCTATAATGATAATGGTACAACATAATGGCAAAAAAAATAGAAGAAACTAAAAATAGTAGTACAAAAGGTGCCTAAGGACTCAAAGCCTACAACTCGATTCCCTCAAATGCATGTCAAACCCATAGGAACATCAATCAGATCCCTTCCAACTTGATATCATGCTGGCAAAGTTCCTCCTCTCCAGTTGTAGAAGCTCCTCTAGATAAACCCAAAAATTAAATGAAAATCCACTCCGAAATCTCCTAAAAATCCTTTATAGGTTTGGAAGAGTTCAAATTGAATCAATTTGAGTTGTTGGATCTTCATCAGGATCTCAATGGAAGGTTGGATCAAGCTGGGATGAACCAGTGCTTTCTAGACCTTTTAACCAAGATCTAGATGAAAACAGGTGGCTGGAATCAAAGGGAGCAATCCTGGCTATCGAATCTAGATCCAATGACAAGGATCAAGGTTGCTAGACAAAAATGATCTGGCGAACATGATCTCGACCATCAGATCGAAATTTGACTACCTGGATTTGACGTGCCTAAACGAGGCGGAGAGGCGGCCGCGAGTGAAGTGGCGGGCATGATCCGAGCCGTTGGATCTATATAAGATGGAGAGGCAGCGGCTAAGGGCTAGGCAAGGGCTCCCTTGTTATCAAAAGACCAAAATGCCCTTGATTTTTTGGATATTTACTCGCCCAACCATTGCCATTGATTGGACAAGTATACAAGCATGGCAGTTTTGTTTTTCCTTCAAAAGAGTCTTTTTATTGTTTTTGAGTCCAAATGACTTTCGAATGAGTCCAAATCAATTCCAACCAACTCCAAACCTCCTTGTCTCGATTTCCTAGAAAATAAAAACTCTCTAAAGCCATATATGCTCACAAAATACAATGAAACCTCACAACAATACTCAAAATATAGAATATCATCACTACAAATACTTTCAATACACAAAGAAAAAAAAACTAGTGAATAATTATCAAAAGAAGAATCATCCAGCTATGCTAGTTGGTCTGATCTCAAACAGCATCTATGACACATTGCATCATTGGAGAAACCCTTCAACTCAGATTTTGTGTAACTCAAAGGGAAAATTATAGTGGAATGCACTTAGCAAAATTTAACGTGAGAACACATTCTCATGGATGTCATAAACCAAGAAATTAGTTTACTTTAAAGAGTGGATCTTAATTTCCTCACTTAAAACCCGAGAAGCTCTAGATGGCTGGTAGAGGTCACTTCTCTGCTATTTGTCTTGTGTGACAAGAATACTTTAGAAGGATTGAACACTTTTTGGATGGTCGGTTGTCTTTCATTGCTCTTCACTACTGGGCTTTACCATCGTACTTCACCATCGACAATGGATCACATGGAGTGCTCACCGTGAGTACATCACGATATCCTAGCTCCTTCTTATCATATTATAATACTTTAGAAAATATTTTGAATTTAATTTAAATAATCTGTCAATCAATACATCGGATTTCAATTTTAAAATATAATGTCATTTCGATCCAACATAAAGAAAAGTGCATTAGTAAGTATTGCAAGTTACATTCTCTAACAATGGTCTTTTCATAGTCCATATATTGTCATTTGTTACAATAACTCCAACTAAGTGAATGCTTAACATTGATTGAAAGAGTCTACCCATGCTGTCGTACATGATCATGAATGTATAGTTGGCATGGTAATCTATTTAGTGACAGTTCAAAAATTCAAAATAGGATAATACAATATATATAGACATTATAAACTATTAGCAAATTGTCTTTTCCATAAATGTATATTAGGAGTTCATAAACTAACATCAAATGTTCTACAAGACTTACATTCTTAACATTTAGGCTTTTAGCCTTTGTTTGGATGGTGTCCAAGTTGACCATGGCTATTTTTCAATTTTTTTATAAAAAAATATAGAACTTTTTTTGAGATACATATATATATATATATATGATGAAAAATAAAGTTAGCTGATTGTGAGAATATTAAATAAAATTAATTTATATTGAGAATTGTATAAGCTACTTTATTTTTTTTTTAAAATAGTCATGACCAACTTGGATACTAACCAAAGAGAGGCTTATAATGTTCTGCAAGGTAAATTACACAAGATACAATCATATGTAATGAAGACGATAATAAAGACGAAATAAAATAATTGATGTAGCAAGGTAACGGGATGACCTAAACATGCAATTAAATGATTACCATAACTTATGAATATAATTTAGGGGTAATTTCACCCAGGTCCCTGAGTTTAAGGGTTATTATCATACAGATCCATGATTTTAAATTTATAACA
>JAEMOT010002748.1:169905-180017 GCA_019297695.1 Apostasia ramifera | reverse complement strand
GGGTTCGAGCGGGCGCCGGCGGGCTGACCAGCGGGGCGCGCCGACGCAGGGGCGATTTCCCGAAACGGCAGAGAGGAAGAAGAGAAATTGAATATTAGGGCTGAGAAATTATATCAAGGGACTTAGATTTTGGTTGAGCTGAACGAAGGATAGATTTTTTTATTTTTTTTGAAAAATGGATAACTAGGCTAATTTGAGGATTCTCACCAAAGGCTAACCCTACCATTTCCTTCACCGGAATATCGACCCCTTAACCCGGATCTAGTCTCTGAGAAAACTCAAATATAATTTCATTCATCAAAATACTCTATCTTTTACAATGCAAGGCGACTTCTTTATATAGAGAGATCCCATGTAGAAATTTGAAAATATAATATTAAATACAAAAAATAAAATACTAAATAAATAAAAGCAAATATGGAACTAATTCTATTATAATAAATAAAATCGGCTCCAAATATGGTGAGTCTTCAAATCTTCTAGTTATGCTCTAAATTAAATCAAATCAAATTTAAATAAAGCTAATATGGAAATCTCTAATAGCTCTAATTAATTTGATTTGAATTTTGATTCAGCACATGACATCATCCTATCCATCCGATTTGATGCTGATCTGTGTCCCCACCAATATATGGCAACATCATTATTTTCAACATGGGAGGGCCAGGTTTGGCGCGGGCCGGGCTTAACCTAGCTTTGACTAACTCAAATCGGGCTCGGGCTCGGGCACGGGTAGGGCCAAACCCGAATATCAGACTAAAATGAATGACTAAACCAGTTTAAAATTTATCAGGCTTTGGCTAGCCCATTGGGCCACCCTCCCAATGCCCAGGTCTAATTGCGACCTCGATTTGAGATGCTCTGTGGGTTAATTAATTATCGTGAGTTCTCAAGAAGATATGTAAGTCTTAAGATAGTCGACAAGTACTTCTCAAGATAGCTTGTCGCTCTTGAAGTGTTTGGTTGATCAGTGTATTCTTTAGTCTATAAAGTTTTCGTCTCATTTCTATTGAAAAATTCATTTTCAAAAATGTCAAAAAATTTCATCAAAAAGTTTCAAAAATTTCATCAAAGAGTTTTTTTTTATGAAATATAATAATGTTTCAACAAATTTCCTTCAAATAGATTTATAGATAAGATAGAATTATTTTTAAACACTAATGCTGAGAAAGAGAGAAAAAAATAATTTTAAAAGTAATATACAAAATAAAACTTAAAATTATCTCAATGATGTTCAAAACATCTAAGTCCTATTTAGCACGAGGACCAAAATCAGAATAAAAATTATACTAATTTAAAAACTAATAATAATAATTAATAAACTTTTATTATATTTTATACAAATTTTAAAATAAAAAATATTATTTTATTTTACATACTCAATTATTTTTATTAAAATTATCAATTTAATTTTACATCCTAAATTAAAATACTTAATTTGAGTATTTTGATATAAAAAAAAAATAAAATTAATAATTTTATTAAAAATAATTAAGTATTTAAAATAAAATAATATCTTTCATATTAAAATTTATATACAATATAATAGAAAACTATTATTATTATTATTTTAAAATTATTTTAATCTTGATTTTAGTCGTCATGCCAAACACGGCAAACAATCGTTATTTACACACATCTTGAAAAGACTATAAAATACATTACCTTAATAGAAAATGTGTTCTTTGCATTTATTTAAAAAGTCTCTGGATATTTATAAATATAAACTTCGCATTTAATTAATATGTAATAAGATCATTTATGATTTTATGCTTGTAATTAACACTACCTTTGAAAAAATTATAAGAAAATGCCTCTAATTTCCAGAATTTTCAGACATTGTATTAAAAAATGCTATGTATTTTAATAATTAATTAATGAATTGATCAATAATAATTTTTATTTTTAATCTGATTCTTCGGTGAATTAAATCTTAATTAATTAGATGATTTTGAGAATTAAAATTTTAAATTATAATTAATTAATTAATTATTAAATCTATGGGAACTCAATCCTAATTAGCTCTTTAACTTATCACTATTATTGAAATATAAATTGTCCAAAATGGCAAAGTATCAAAATTCTTGTAGTTTTGTATTGGTTTCGCTCAAAATCAATTCAAAAAACTACGGAATTTCGATTTTTGTCGAAATTTAATAGATTCAGCCGGCACTACTAAAACTTGATTAAAACTAGCTCAAAATTATTGAAAGGCATTTTTCTCCAAAAAAAAATAATATTCAATAATTATCATAAATAGATTATATAAATTTATAAAATTTAAATAATTTAAATCATGTTTAATCTGATTCTGATTAAGGTTCCCCACATCAAATATATATTTAAATAGAATGAAATTCAA
This sequence comes from Apostasia ramifera, assembly GCA_019297695.1. Lineage (NCBI taxonomy): Eukaryota > Viridiplantae > Streptophyta > Magnoliopsida > Asparagales > Orchidaceae > Apostasia > Apostasia ramifera. Next base: position 177,655 of record JAEMOT010002748.1, on the reverse strand, counting down.
TTATCTTCCATAATATAAGTATTATTTGATGAAAAAATCAATCAATTTAAATTGATGGCTCATTTTGTGCAGGGAAGAAGAGTCTGTTGATGAGATGATTTGAAGAGAGGTCGATAAAAATAGAGGACACTGGAGAAAATACGAAATGTGTGAGAGAAGAAAAAGAAGGGAACATAATATGAGGGATATCTAACTAAAAGATGAGCAAAATTTCAAAATGCTTATATTTTTTATAAAATATATAAATATATATTTAATAATTACTTTCACAAAACCTTTATTTGTGCTAACTGAGCAAAAATGATAAGGAGATGTTGTACTGTATAAGTCGTGATCGCATACGACTTATTGAAGTCGTGTATAATAGAAAATTTTGATCCTGCTAATTTAATGAATACATCGTGAAGTCACACAATTTATACACAGTGTTAATTGTATTAATAGTCGCGGGACTCTGCGACTTAAGTTTTTTGAAATTAGTCATTAAATATATAATGTTTATATTTTTTATTAAAAAAAAATATGTGCATTTGAGATTTTCTTGTGTTTCATAGCTACAAAAATGGGAAGGAAAGAAAAACTTCTCCATTTATCAAAAAGAAAAAATCTCAATTTTCTATGTGGACCAAATCCGTAATTATTGGCAAGGCCAAGGCCATTTCTCCACGGGTCAAATCCTGTTAAATCCCTGGACGAGATCTCCCGTCTTCGGTGGTCTACAGTAGAGATAGGCCCTCCCTCCGCTTCCCTCGCCTTCACTGTTTCTTCTTTTCCTCTTATTTTGAATGTGGAAGTCAGCAGCTCCATGAGGAGTCATGAACTAAACTTCGGTTGCATACCGCCAAGCTCCTCTGGTTTTATTCGCAGCTCGAGGTGCCAAAGATTCGATCTTTAAATGCGCCAGTCTTCCTCTCCAGAGGGTCTGCGGGTCTGTCTTTGGTCTCCTCTTGGCTCTTCTTGTCTACTTGCTCATTCCTGCGCGATTCTGAATCTGAGAAAGAAATCAACAAGGTTTTTCTCATCTGGGTTTAATCTCAGACTTCACACTTGCCTTGTTGATGTCTCAAGGTGGTGCCAGCAATGGGGGCTGATGCTGTTCCGAAGTCCGGGAGAAGTAAGGAGGAGAGGAAGGAGAAGCAGAGGATGCCAACTGTCTGGGGTTCTCTCAAGAGATCCCTCCACTGCAAGTCCGATCCAAGTGAGGTCCACGTTCCAAGAGCTAGAGGCCTCATAGGCTCCAGCCTCAACGGGAAGCCCTGCAGGTCTGGTTGCTCCAGATCTATTGCTAACCTCAAAGATGTCATCCATGGGAGTAAGAGGCACTTGGAACGGCCGCCGAGTTGCAGCCCGAGATCCATTGGGAGTAGTGAGTTCCTTAATCCGATTACCCATGAGGTCATTTTGAACAACTCCAAGTGTGAGCTCAGGATTACCGGCTTCAATGGCTGCTACGACGGAGATCCAGCGATGGGTTCTACCTTTGTGGGTTCTCTGAGGCCGGGGACTCCGGGGCCAGCGGCACTCTGCAACTCCTCTTCTTGCAAGGGCGTTGCAAGCTTTACTCCGACGAGAAAATCTCCTACGGGTTTTCTTGGTGAGAAAGATGCGCTGGGATTTGGGGTCTTAAACCTTGCTCCTCCGGTGATGCTCGGAAACAATGGCGCCGGAGCCGGCACCCCCGGGTTTGCTCATCGTGTTTGTTCTGGGCCTAGGGTATCTCTCGAGTCTTCTGCTGCTGCTGTGGCGTGCCATAGATGTGGGGAGCAGTTTGGGAAGCTGGAGGCATTGGAAGCTCACCATCTATCTAAGCATGCTGGTGAGATCTTGGAGATGATTCCACCTGGTTATTTATTTATTCATTAGTTTCTTTCTTTATGATCAATTTCTTTCAACGAATGAATGCTCGCTAGATTCAGAGTTTTCAGTGAAATAGGGCTTAAGTATTTAAGGTTTAGGATTTAGCATTTAATTTAAGCCGCATAGATTTGAAAAAACACTAATCAATTTTTAGAATGTAAACCAGGAGAAACGTGATTTGTTGATTGTGTGATACTAATATGTTCTTTTATTGTTAAATTTCTAGTTATCAATAGGCATAAAAGTTTAAACTTGTGGGTCATAGTTTAAGAATAGTTTTACATTCTAACATATCTTTTTTTATGTGCAAGTTTATTTGATTTGCAATTTGGAGTTTATTTTTTTTAGATCTTATGCTAAGATTGCAATATTTTCAAGAGATTATTGACTTTGCAGTAAAGTTCTTCCCTTCATCTTTCAGTAACTGAACTAGTAGAAGGAGACTCATCGAGGAAGATAGTCGAGATAATCTGCAGAACGAGCTGGTCCAAGTCCGAGGGCGGCTTCGGGCGTATTGAGAGAATCCTCAAAGTGCACAACATGCAGAAAACTCTTGCTCGATTCGAAGAGCACCGAGAATTCGTGAAGATGAAGGCCAGCAAACTTCCCAAGAAACATCCTCGCTGCCTTGCTGATGGCAATGAGCTGCTGAGATTCCACGGCACGACAATTGCCTGCAACCTCGGCTTGAACGGCTCATCAAGCCTCTGCATTGCAGAGAAATGCAGGGTCTGCCGAATCATAAGGCACGGTTTCTCCGCGAAGAAGGAGCTCAAGGGAGGAGTAGGGGTGTTTACAACTTCCACAAGTGCTAGAGCTTTTGAATCTATTGAGGTCTGTGACGGTGATCCTACTGTAAAGAAGGCCTTGCTGGTCTGTAGAGTGATTGCTGGAAGGGTTCATAAGCCATTGGAGAACTTGCAGGAGCTTGCAGGCCAATCTGGGTTCGATTCATTAGCTGGGAAAGTTGGTCTCTATTCAAATATCGAAGAACTCTACTTGCTGAATCCTCGAGCTCTACTAGCATGCTTTGTGGTGATCTGCAAGACCTGATCAAGTTCTCCATCTCCTTCTTTTGTTCATCTTCTATGACATTTAGGATTATGCTGCTACTGCAGAATCTATTGCACGTGCAGTTGATGAGAGAGATTTTTGATAGCTTAAATATTTATTCCTGCAAATTCCAAATCTTGCAATCTTGCATGTTCTTCCCTGTTATCATATGCTAATGAAGCATATGGGCTGAAACTAAAAGTTTGCTTCATCTGCAAGTCAAACACTATAAATAAATCCAGCTGACCAGATCTGCATCCATGGCCATTAGACTTGTTTATTCTTCTTGCACTTGCTTTGATAAATTATCTCTGTGGGCTCAGTTATTCTATCTATGTGGGCATTGTAATCTGTCTTCTCTTTGATATTTTTTACTAATTCTCTTCATGCAATTACTTAGCAATTAATAGCGCGGATATACAAATAGTGGTCCTTATTTATTGGCATATTTTTGGTTTTAACATCTTATAATTCAGATATAAAAGTATTATTTATTTTGACTTTAGAGAACTGTATAATTTGAGTATTTTCTAGAAGAGACATTCATTTTAGTACTACTACTCCAAAAGACGTCTCTATTTTTTAAGATCACGTCAATTACTTATATAATTCAAAAAATTTCTTTGTTTTTTGATGCGAGATGATTTATTCCTGTGAGAAGCCTATTAACAGCTGCTTCTAATTCAATTATGTGGACATTACCCCGGCGATCAATCTTCGCTCTTTTCTGTCCCAGGTCATCACATACTCCCACTATGATTTCGGGTGTCGAGCGAATTTTTGATATGCACGCACTTTATGGATTAAGATAACGCGGATGAATTACGTGCGGTGAATTCTAGTAGTTAGAGCAAAATTTGAAGCAAATCGTGCTATAGATTCTACTCATATTCTCAAACTATATGGCATTCAAGCATCCTTGATGCATTAAAATCTCATGAATGAGATGCACAGTGGTCTGCAGCCAAGCTTCTTTATGGCTTTGGTCAGATATTAGTAGTCACTTGTCCCATTCTAATTAAAACAATCTGCACCACTACCCAATTGATGTAAATTTTGCTTTTTCAAACATGCCCTGCTTTCTGTTGTTGAGCTGAAAGGGGTGATGGTCCACTGCACTCATTTAATGAGAGACCCAAAATTTCAATAAATTTGTGCTTCCTCTTTTGTGGCTTTTGTGCAACATTAATTAGCACAATCAATGACTTGGGCATTAAAATAACATGACAAAATAACCTGGAATATCATAATGTATAGTTTTTAAAGAAAAATTTAAGGGCTGCAATCCTCTCCCATGATTTGACTTAGAAATGAGTAGATGAGAGAACATGACTCAAAATTTAAAGTTTTCACTTTAATGGTTATGTTAGACTTTTTGCAATAGAAAAAAAAAAAAAAAAAAAAAAAAAAAGAACACACTGTGTATTATATGGAATAATTGAAGTGCAGTGGGAGACAGTAACTCCAGATTATTACTTGCAAATAAGATATTAGCAATGAAAAATATTAAAAAAATAATTTTACTTCCTTTTTTTTTTAAGTTCAAATGTTGTAATTTACCTCCTTAAATTTGAAGTATGACGCTTGGGAGGAGTATTTGATTAAGAATTCTATATGGAGGCAATTAACGGTAGATCTTGTGCAAGAAAAGGCTCAGTTCAATCATGACAGTCCGATAGAAAGGAAAAATATAATTAAGAGAGCAAACTAATAGAGAATATATAAATTTACGCGGTTCAAAGCGATATTATTATATTCATCACAGAGCTAAGTAAATGATTTTACTAAGGGAGTATTTAGTTTAATGTTATCTTGATGCTATGTAATGTTATATAGGAAAAATAATTATTTGATTTGCAACATCTTTAGATAATATTTTTAAAAATTATAAGATCGTCATTCAAAAGATAACATTTAGATGTAATGAAATTCATATAACACAACACAATACTAAAAAAATATTAAAATAAACAAAGGTGATTACAAGAAAAATCTCTCTAACTATAGAAGAGAAAAACCTGATCTCTCAAAAGTAGGCTAAAAGTCCAAATGATGTGATTCCTTTCTCTTTTGTCTTAAGAGGAGAAGCCTTCTATTTATAGTTGAGTGTGACGCGTGGTGACACAGAAGAGTGATCATCGGCACAAGGGACTAGTTGCTAATTATAGAGATTTAGGGGTTAGCAAAGTGGTCGTCGAGTGTCTTATTTATTTATTAGGCTATTAGATGAGTGATTGTTATAGTTTAATATTATCTTGATGTTATGTTATATTATCCAGAGAAGACAATTGTTTGGTTTAATGACATCTACAAATAATCTTCTATTAGATTATAAAATTATTAGTCAAAAGATAACATCTAGATATCATGACATCTAGATTACGTAACATAACACCAAGATAACAATGAACTAAACGCCCACAGATAATAATAAGACATTAAAGGAGCGACATGCTATAACAATGGTCGATATATAGTAGGAAAAAATTGATAATATTGCAGTTGCACTGATGATGACCTATAGATACTGTGGATAACAGCATTGCAAGGCCTAACTCCCTGCTCTATGGAGTTAAAAACTAAAGACGGTGTTGAGGATAATTTCGTTCATCATGGATTTCAAAAAAATTTTTTAGCATAACACAAATTTTAATTATAAAAATTAATTTTATTTCACATTCAACATAAATACGAATATTAAAATTAACTTTCTTTCACATAATATATATTTTTCAGTATTAAAATAAATTTCTTTTCTATTGAATGTAAAAAATAAAAAAAAATTGTCCAAAAAAATACTCGAACCAAGCGTAGAATTTGAGGGGAATAGTAAATATCATGGAAGTTAATTTGAGATCTTCCGAGTTCGTATATCTTCGGAGTTCGGAGCTCTATGTTGTTCAGCTCAGCATGGTATTAAGATTATTTCTATTTGTTAATTTTATGATTTTTAGAATATAATTTTAAATATTAATATTTATATTTTTATTTTAAAATTTTAGTATAAAAAAATAAGAAACGAAAGAAATGAAATATTATTTTTTTTTGTTAAATCTTTAAAGAAGAGTGAGAATAAAAAAATATAATGGTCCTTTAAATATCTAAATAATTCAAACTAGTAAAAAAAAAAAAATCAAATTTCATGTTTTGTATAAGAAAAAGAACCAGTGGAAATGAAATTTTTTTAAAAAAGGATCAAAACCATAACACTTTTATAACATTAGGACCTAAATCAAATTTTTAAAAAACTAAGATTAATTTGCAATTTACCCTCTTTATAAATTAAAATTATGTTTCTGTTATATATATATATATATATATATATATATATATATATATTTATTTTATGATTTTAACTTTATTTGATGTTTGATAAACTAAAGTAAAACTTGGATTAATTTTCAAGTTCAGGGGATGAAAAAAATCAACATTTTCATCCAAAAAAACAAAAAATCAACAGATCTGGAGAGAGAAACCATCAGGCTAATGGTTGTGGGCGTCAAATTACATTCAGCCCATGATCCAAACAGATATTGCATACAGCAAGTGCAGCCCAACAGAGATTGAATTCGTTGGAAATGGTCTTTTTTTGCCATTGGTTTTATTGCCATTTTTATTATTTAAAAATTAAAATTATTTTTACATTTAATTTTACACAAAATTTAATATAAAAAACTTAGATTATTTAATATCCTTGGTAATTTTTAATATAATTAAATAATTTTAGTCACGATAAATATATTTATCTCAATTAAGTTTACTTTTAAGGACCTGATCTCGTTTGGGTCGAGCTTTTTTTTAAACAAGAAAAAAAAAACATTTTGTTTTTTAATTTTAATAAGAGAAAAATTTATTTTAATATTAGAAAGTGTGCAAAATATGAAATACTTTAAATTCTAATATTCATATTTACATTAGATGTGAAATAAAGTTAATTTTTATAATTGAATTTGTATTAGGCAAAAAAATTGCCTCCAACCAAACAAGGCCGAATGTTACAATAATTGAATGAACGAGACCTATTAGAAAGATTTTGAAAACTATAAACCAAAATTTAATTATAAGTTCACTATAGAAACCTATTAGTAATTAATGAATTGTACAGTCTTCTCACTTAATCATTCTTGCGCGTTTTGTCGTTACGTCAAAAGCCGAATATTTTCTCAACACAAGGCTTTGACGAGCCATAATTTGACTTTTTTTTTTGACTTTTTGCGCCATAATTCTACAAAAGTGCTACATCGGTGCCTTGCCTAGAAGTTGGGCGTGATTTTGTTCGAATTTGAGTAAAACTTAGAACGATGGGATTCAATTTGGGTCATAACTTTATAATTGTAAAAAGATCTCATTCAAATAAAGCTAACCCAATCTTTTGATCTCAATGAATTATGAACTGATTGTGAAGTATATATATATAATGGCATTTATATACATAACACTTCGTATTATCATATTTATATAGAGATAATTACTCACGTGCCACACAATTTAGTTTTATTTATGCCTTACCCATCCATTCTTAGTTAATTACGCTATGCACACTCAAAACATTACAAAATCTTACATACACACATTTGAGTTAAAACTTAATCAAAATCTATTTGAAAAAAATATTTTGTTAGTAAATCATTAAAATTATATTTTTACTCTTAATGGTACATATTTTTCTCTTCCTCAATACACACTAAAGCATTGATTTGTCCTAAAATCAATTCACGTCGTAGATGTCTTCTTCCTTTGCCGTCACCTAAACATTAAGGTTTTAGGATTTTCACTCAAAATATATTTAAATATCCTTAAAATAATACGATGAACGGCTCAAATTTTTTGTAATCTAACT
>JAEMOT010002748.1:117170-168850 GCA_019297695.1 Apostasia ramifera | reverse complement strand
ATAGTTAGGTTATTGAAAAATTATGATTACTCATTATAATAGAAATAAATTAAAATGTGTGTATGTAAAATTTTATAATGTTTTGAGTGTGCATAGCGTAATTAACTAAGAATAGATGGGTAAGGCATAAATAAAACTAAATTGTGTGGCATGTAGTTAATTATCACATTTATATATTATACATTTATTTTTAAATATTAAATTATATATAATATTATATTTTACATATTTTTTAAATTTTTAAAATATAATATTTAAAGAATGAGTATGAAATATGTAATTATTATAATATAAATTATTATATATATATATATATAAAATGCTTTTTTTTAAAACAATCTTTATTCCTTTGTTCCCCATTAGGAGATCAATATTACATGGAGTGGGCATGCTTTATAAAAAAAACAAATAAACTTAAAGCTGCCAATAGTTTATTCCAATTTGCCATCAAAATGTTAGGTCTTGGCTTGATAAAAAAGTTAATCTTTTGATATCATTATTTTTCATAAATAAACATTAAAAAAAAATATTTTTGCTAAATTACATATGGGTTCATGAATTTCATGATGATCATCAAGGCCTATGACCCATAGTTCTCTTTTCAAAATAATTTTGAATTAGTTATGGGATTCGAGTCACATCGAACTCGAATAATTTGAGCCAAGATCCAAGCTTAAATCGAAAAAATAAATAAGTTGAGTTTAAAGTTATGTATGATTCAAGTAGTCAACTTGAACTCAAATTATTCTTGCCTTTACTTGAAATATAAATAATAAATAAATAAAAAATGAATGGATTATAAATAACTTAGATTATAATATTCAATTTATAAATAAGTTTAGTTTTAAGTGTAATATTTATGTGCATTTATATTACGGAGTTATTTATATAATAAAAAGATCTTCATCATGCATGTGGTACTGCTAGTTGTGAATGAAACAAATATTTTTATTATAAAATCTTAGCTTAAAATTAAATTAAAAAATTTCAATTTGATCTCAATTTGATTCAAAATATAGAGTAGAAATAATCGATTTGATCTTAATTTAAGCTAGACAGGCTCATTTGTTCTCGATTCAAGCTCGTTTTAAGCCAAAATTAATTCCACTTTCGATTTATTTTTTATTTTTCAACAAAAAATTAGGTATAAAAATATTTGTTAATAGACATAACTTAAAGAAGATTTACATATATACCTTTTAATTCCTCTTTAATTACATATTTAACTCTCAATTTTTTTATTTTACAATTTAGCCCTTCAAATTCTCTAAAAAAATTTAATGGCATACATGTATTTAGTTTTTTTTAAAATGTTAAAAAAAGTTTAAATATGTTGTTTTTGGATGTTTTAAAATCAGATTAAATTATAAAATTAAAAAATAAGAAATTTAATATATAATTAAATAAGGATTAAAGTATATGTATACAAATACCTCTAACTTATATTAAAATTGTCCATCTTGATGTTGTAGTTTAAAAAATTTAATCTATGGTTAACAAGAATTGAATAAAATTTATAAAAAAATTCTCGCTACACAAAAATATTAATATATTAAAATTAGTTATATAAAAAAATATTTAATTTAATAATATATTTTTTAAAATAAATTTAATGTAGAGCTGTTTCGATTTAGGGGCATTTGATTTAATATTATATTAGTGTTATATTATCTAAAACAATAATTATTTATTTTAATAATATTTATAAATAATTTTTCATAAAATTATTTAATTATTAATTTAAAATATAATTTAAATATTATGATATATATAATATATAATATAATATTAAAATAATAATAAACTAATTGTTATTTTAATTTTATGTTAATTTAATTTAAAATTTAATTTATTTTTTACACGATTTGCAAACTCTGAGCCGCACTCATTCTGAACAGTGAATGAGCACTTTACAGACATTGTTGACCCCCAACTGGCCAGCTCACATTCACACGCGCACCGTGCGCATTGCCAACTTCTTCTTCGTGTGACTTCGCTTACCACACGTGCCACATGATTTGCCACAATTATTTTTTTTTTAAAAATTATTTTAATTAATTAAAATATTAAGTTTGGAAATTTGAAACCAGAAGTAAAAATTATCGGAAAAGAACTAAAATGAGATATTTTAAAAATACAAATTTAAGTAAAGAAAATGATCTAAACCTTTTAAAAAGTAATAGTTTGCCTTCAAATTTATTAGAATAAAAGTTTGGTTACATAAAAACCAAAGAATTGTATTTTTTTTTTCATTTTTCTTAAAAAAAATTGGAAGAAAGATTTCTAATTTGCCTCAATAAATTTCTCTCCAAAATAATATTTATTTAATAATAAATTTTATTTGAGCATCTCATATTTAAAAGGCAATGTAAATTGGTCTTAACTTTTGAGATTGTAAAAGAGCTGCATTATTAGTCCATTTATCAGATCTCCCTCATTTTCTTGATCAATTTCAATAGAAAATATGAAATATAATTATTTTCTAATTAATTTAAATAATTTATATATTTTAAATGATCAGTGCACCTTTTTATTTTTATTATTCTATAAAATTTTACAAAAAAATTAAAATTTATTTCCTTTCTTTAGCTGTCTTTACTTTAAAAATTAAAATGTAAGTATTAAAATTTTAAATTATATTCTAAAAAATTTTAAGAAAATAATTATGAATAATCTTACTCCATAATAATAAAAATTAATAATTATATTTTAATTGAAATTAAATGTAATGACTAATCAGAGTCAAAGATGACAATAAATAATCGCCAGGGTGATGTCCATATGATTGAATCAAAATCACCGAAAATTAGTATAACGCCTCACCAACTTCTTCATAGAGGGGCACATTAATGAATCTATCACATCAGAAAGAGATGAATTTTCTGAATAATATAAGTAAATAATATGATTTCAATTGATAGATGCCCGTTTTAGAAAAAATTATAAAATTAATGAAAAAAACTCGACAATTAAGTATACTAGAGTCAGAGTAATGCAAGAATTAGATAAATCTGACAATACCACTATATTTGAATTATGAGATATTACAAAATGATAATTTTTTATATTTTTAATGATCAAATTGTAGCTTTTAAATAGTTTGAATAAATTTGCATTATATGATTAAAATAACTTTATTTTTTCTTGATCTTTAAAACAATTAATTTATTTAGTTTAATGTTAACTTAATTTTATAACAGAATATTTAGATGTTCAGTTCTGATATTTATCTGTAATTTTTAAATAATAATTTCATAATTCGTTACAATGCTATTTGTACATATCATCAAATCAAATAAATATTTTAATTAAATTAAATAACATTAAAATAATATTGAGTCAAATATTCCTAAAACATTTTTAAAAACTCTCTTACTGATAGGTAAGTATGCACTAGCTTAATTGAATATATTAAAAGTCTCCTACTACATAGTTGTGCAAAATTGGTTGGCGAGTCGAGTACCTAACCCGAATAGCTTAATTTTAATTTGAGTCAATTATTACATAGGTCAAAGCTAAAGACTCAAACTTAAATCAATTAATAAATGAGCTGGGTCAACCTAGGGCTGTTAACGATTCTATCTTGAGCCGATTTGACTTCGACTCAAAATTAAATTGAAAGTTTTCAATTCGATCTTGATTCGGCACAGAGAATGAACTAAGAGAGTTTGATCCGATCTTGGTTCGAGCTGGGTCTGGCTCATTTGTTATCGATTCAAGTTCGATCCGAGCCAAAATTGATCTGTTATCTAAATATTATGTATAAATATATTTGTTCATTTAATTAACTTAAACTATATCTATTCGCTTTGATTTATTTTATTTAAAGATAAAAACAAAAAAGTAATTTACAATAAATATGATTTAAATGATTATAAAGAAAATTCTAATAAAAGTAAACTACTAAAAAAAACTATGTACTAAATTTAGTTACATATATAAATATATATGTAATATTTTTTTTATTTTTTTAATCGATTCGATTTCGAGCCATCTCTATCCGATCCTATGCCGACTTAAGATTGGATTGATAACATTTTTTAGCTAAAAAAATGACTCGTTAGTCGGCTCATTTAAATCGAATCGAGCTCGATTTGATTCAAAATTTGATTTAATTTTTGAGCGATCTTCAGTCTTGGAGTAAAATTAAAGAAATATTTGAGCTAATATTATCTTAATATTATATTATATAAATATTTTTACATTTATGAATTATTTTTAAATAATTATTTCATAATTTTTTAATAATTATTTAATTAAATGGCATTTTACGTAGCATTTTATCAAAATAAAAATAATAAAAAAATATATATTGCCAAAAATTTTATGCACAATTTGTGCAGGTCCAATGGGACACGGGCACGTAGGCACGTGATGGCTTGATCCCACTGCTCCAAGTGCAGGCATAGAAAAATAATCTTATTTAATTACAAAAATTAATATAACTTTTCTGCATAAAAATCAATTTTTCGTAATTAAATGCAAAGCAATTTTTTTTTCAAAAAAAATGCGAAACAATTTCTTTTCGCAATAAGTTATTTTAGTCCTTGAATATAAAGCGAAATTTTTGTGCAAAAAAAATCTTTCACTCCATTTAAGTAATTTTTTATAAATAAATATTTTTTTTTACATAAAATTTTTTGTCACCCTTAAATAAATGAGATTTCATCTTATATCCAAGTATGAAAATGGCTTCTTGCATTAAAAAATTTTAAAAACATTTTCAAATACATTTTTATAATATATATATGCATTTATGTACATATACATAGTGTATGTATTTACTTATGTATGTATTTTTATAATAATTATTTATTTATAAACATATTATATATATATATATATATATATATATGTGTGTGTGTGTCTGTGTGTGAGCGCATTCACTCGTGGGTGTCAGAAGTATACATATATTTATGTACTGTATATGTATTAAAAATTTTTTTTACATAAAAATGGAGTATATAAAAAATAAATAATATTTATAGATATATTTATATGTACATATTTATAAACACATTTATTTATGTATCCAATTTATTTAGAGGCATTTACATTCTTATTGTATATATAGATATATTTATGTATGTATTTATGTAAATATTTTTTATTATATAATATAAGTGTTATACAAATGAGGATAAAAAGTTGAACAAGTGAGTATAAATAATAAAATAAAATAAAATAAAAAATGAGTAATTTACAAGAGAAGTTGGAGTAGCATGAATAAATTCAAAAAGAATTGACTTAAATGCTTCGAACATATAAATCATAAGTCGATTAAAATTTTAGTGAAATGAGAATGTGTCAATTAATAGAGTATAATGAAAATAAATAATTTATACAGTAGATCTCACTGAATGGGATAAAAATTTAGTAGTTGTTGTTATATTTATTTATGTATATATATATATATATATTTAGATCATATTTATATGTGTATTTAAATATTTATATATGTATTTATTTAAAAAAATTATATTTGATTAGAAAAATCTAGTTTGTGAGCAAGAAAATTAGCTTTTTTATGCACAAAAATTTCATTTCATATTTGAGTGTGAAAAGGAAAAAGATTTTTGCACGTGATCACAGAAATCATATTTTCATTATTAAATAATAGTTTTTTTTCTTTTTGGATGTACACGTGGCATCTCCTGGTTGGTCCTACATGTCTGGTGGGTGCTTTTCATTTGCGGGTTAGCGAATTCATTTGACTCGTTGAATGCGTGTTGAGAATAATATGAATTTAATTGCATCACATTTTTTTTATGATGCACAATCTTCATCACTTAATATTATTATTTTGAAATTATAATTTAAATTTAATTTTCAAATTCAATGTAAACTCTGCCACAGTTTAGTTGAAGGAAAAAAATGACTTTTAAAAAAAATTATAATATTTTTTAAAAATATATATGATATGAAATAAAATGAGTCAGTTATATTAAAAATTATATTAAATGTGAAATAAAGTAATTATTTAATATTAAAAATTTATGCAGAATGAGATTTAAATTATTATTATTACTATTATTATTATTATTATTTTTTAATTATAACTAAAATTTCTCCCAACCAAACTAGGCCTAAATCTCACCCAAAAAAATGCTCAATATTTTAAACAAATATCTAGATTAATAGTTTATTTTACATTCTATATATATTTTAATAAAAAATTACTTTGTTTTATTTACTCCAAAATAATTCAAATAATTCAAATCGCCTCTTATGACTCCTTCACGCATATATTTTCTATAATAAAAATTATTTTATTAGTAATTTTATTTTATATTTTATACATATTTCAAGATGTAATAAAAAATACAAAAAATAGTCGCTAACCAAACTGGTATAACATGTAGAGTTTCACCAAAGAAAATATTTTAATTTTAATTTTAGATAAATTTAATTTAAATCAAAATTGAACAATAAACAAAAAAATAAAGTTTGCTTCCAATCCATTTTTTTTAATTAAACTTCATCTCGCTGGTGAACTGTGAGGATAATTGCATGGAGGTACTCATATTGATATTAAAGTTTTTCATAATCTGATTTAGGATTGAATGCAATTTTGGTTTCTTACATAGAACTCTAATTTGTTTGGGATCTATACAAAAAGTGGTTTTTTTTAACCACAATATCTCATATCAAATATTAAATAATAAAAAAATATTTTTTTATATACCACATAAATTTTAATATTAAAAGTGATAGATAACAAAAAGTAAAAAAAAAGTAAGATAAAAAGCAACAGATAATAATGATCTACATAAAAGAATTGTATGTCTCAATTAATTTATTTTTATATTTTATATATTTTAATAAAATTATTAATTTTATTTTATATTTTATCAAATTTTGACACGAAAAATTAATTTTATTTTAAATTCATCGCTTTTGATTATTATGTTGATAAATTTTATCATAATTTAGTTATTCCACTGAAAAAAACTTATCACAATATATTTTAATTTTTTTTTGATATAATATTTTAAATTATTTTTATTTATACATATAGGTGACCATTTTATAAATATAATTAACTCACTTTTTAATATCCCCTTCTAATTTCAAGATAAAACTTATAAAAATTAATTTTTATATCATTTTGATCACTTTATCTGTCTCTGATTGGCTGAAAGCTTAAATAATAGTGACAAACTTTTTATAGGATTTTAAAACTCGATCGAAACTATGGTATTTCAGTAATATCGGACCAATTTCAATAAAAACTAATTCGAAAGAATTATCAAGTTTTAATTTTAACTGAAATTTAGTAGGTTCGACAGTTTTGATCAAGTTCTAGTAATTTTGTGTTTTGATAGAAATTGTCAAAATTCAACTGAAATTTAACTGAAATTGTTAAAACTCATCTCTCTTGAATAAATAATATTCAATAATTATTATTAAAATTAATTTTAAATTTATAAAATATAAATAATTTATAAAAAAATTAAAAATTACTAATACCAAAATTATCAAAATTATTGAAATTATTAAAATTAATTTTTTTTTTGATTTTTTTTAGTCTTAATGGAGCCTTTACTTACTCAAACTGACGAATAATATGATATATAATTATGAAGCTTAAAAGGAAAAAAATATAAATAAATTTAAATGTTTTTAGATAACGCGCACATTGGAAGATCCGAAAGCAGCAAGTCTTTGTTTTATTTAATTAGATTGAAAATAGGATTTTTTTTTTAATTTAAATATCATTCAAGCATAAACATTATTACAAATAGATTAATTAAAAAATTTGACAAAATATTTATTGATGAAATGTAAACCTAAAAAAAATAATTTTTAGCTGATAATTGTGCCACACCATTGGCCCTTCAGAAACAATAATTGATCTGCTCATATTTATAATTTCAAATTTTTTACAAATATTTATAAACAGTGGTATTTCAGGAGCAAATGGTATTAGACTGGTAAACTGAATGTCCATATTGATAGTATTTATTTTCACGATCAATTTTTTGTATCCATTCTTATTTAGCCAAAATTTTGCATTAAAATGCCTTATGGCAGTCGTGAGTACCAAACTGTTATGATCCTTGATGATTACCTCAACACTAATGAGATTAAGGTTAATTCGTGCTGTTACGTCTTATGTTCATGTTTATAATTCTTTTATTTGTTGGTTGTCATCACAAGAGAGGATGAGTTAGCTGTAGTTTTATTTCTCCTCGATATTACTATTGACTTGGTAGTTATTTCGAAGATTTTTTGAAGATTGAGTCGTCTAAAAGCTTATTGGCTCATTTTAGAGCATTATGTGCAGTTATTGAGGTCTCACTTGAACGCACAACTCGTGTAATTGACTTTTAATTCATGTTTTTTTTGTTTTATTTTTATTTTTATTTTTAATTTTTTTGGCTTTTAATTCATGGTTTTAGATCCAGCCAAATTGTAGATTCCTTCTGGATCAGTTCCACGTGGGATGAGTCAAATTCTTCTTCATTGCAATTTCAAAATTGACAATTTTGAATTTCTTTTCGTTGGTGGATCAAACGGTCAGAATCTCATCTGAAGACTCCCAGTCAAATCTGAGGCCGCGTATTCAACCAGGGATTGTCACGTGCCAGATGCGCACGTTAGCGTTCGCGCTCGTGTGAGCACAGAACACGAGGACGACGCAAGACATGACGGAAGCCGTTATCTTGCCGCTAACAGCGTAACCGGACCGCTTACTGGCTAGTGGCTACTCGCCGCCGCCATGCCTATCCCTCTTCCGTTTCTTTAAAACGGAAAGGGGTTTGTTCTCAGAGAGAGAGAGAGAGAGAGAGAGCAAGGAAGAATTAACGGGTGAGGCTGTCGAATTTGAAAAGCTCGGAGGTGAAATCGGTGAGTCTTCTAGCTTCTTTATCTGTTAGCTGCCTATGAAATGGCTTCCGATTCTTGTGTGTTGTGGTTTTCAAGGAGTTGGGCAGAGGAATATGGAGAGTGTGGAGAGTTTAGCTTTTGATTTTTGCTAGATTAAGTTTAGGAGCTTCCATGTTTTAGCTTTTGTTTCTTCTTTTGGAATTGCGTGTTCGTTTAGGCTTTTAAGAGTTTTTTAAAGTAGTTCATGGATTTCAGTAGAGAATGGAAACTTGGATGATGGCTTGTTACTTGTGCTCTTTTTGTGGGGATATAGAGTGAAGGGTTAGATATTCTTTTTCTTTCTATGCTATTGTTTAGTTAGGTTAACTTAAACACATTAAAATTAAACTTGAATGGTGATTTGTTTGTCTTGAGATTTACATAGCATGTGAAATAAAGTTAGTTTTCATCTTAGAATATGCGTAAGATGTCAAATGTAATTTTTTTTATGGGATATATATGTAAAAATGAAATTCACTTCACATCTCGGAACACACCTTTCTTGTAGAGTGGTGCTTTCACATTTTCTTAACCTGAAATGACTGAGGAGAGGAACGATTTCTTTTTAAGGGAACTTCCAGGAACAAACTCAGTGAATACGGTTGGGGTCTAGAGCTCAGAGGATTAGAGCATATGGTTACGAACCACGATGTTTGTGGTTCGAACTCCTTCTCCTCACCCACAACTGGCTCCAATTAATCGTATACACACGGGCCTAAATTTTAAATTTTATATAGGATGTGACCTGTTAGATAAACTTTAATTTAGCTCAAGTTAATCTAAATTCGGTGAAAACACATTGTGGTCTGTAGCTCAAAGGATTAGAGCACTTGGCTACGAACCATGATGCATATGGTTCGAATTCCTCCTCCTCGCCAACATCCAGCTCCAAATAGTCTTATACATATGGGCTTAAATTTTAAAATTTATATAGAATGTGACCTGTTAGATTAACTTTAATTTAGCTCAAGTTAATCTGGTTAACAAACAAGACAAGCCTTAGATGGATCCTATCCTGGGCAACTATTTGGTTTTCTAGGTAACTAATAATACATGATAGGGAATTCTTGGATGAGAAAAGGATGTGTACAAGGTTTTTAGCATTATGGTGTGTTCTTTTTGGTTGGTAGCTTGATGGACTGTCTTTTAACGTATGCTAAAATGTGCTTCCCGATATACTTCTTCTACCATTAGTTAATTGATGACTACCTCATGTGAAGATTCATGAATGCAAGTGTCACATTAAGTTTCTTTCCTTCTCTAGTTCACTTCAAAAACTACGAACATATCAAAAGTAACCCCTTCGGAAGTGATTATGTATGACATATTTTTTTATTCTAAATAATGATTAGTGTACTGACATATTGGAAATCGTAATGATGAGGAATGATGTAATTTTATAATAAAAAATTATATAAAGGTAAAATGAATGTTGGTTAATCATTTTGAGGCTATCCGCATTTTTATCCATTTCAAAAAAACCCTAATTTGAACTCTCTATTTAGAAAAAGGTTAACTTTGCCTCACCAAAATTTTCAACTCAAGAGCTTTTCTGCTGATGACAAACTGATCGACTTTTGATCTCATTTCTCATTGCATCCTTGCATGCCAAAAGTATTCACTTGAAAATTCTACTTCAGGTGATTTCTCACTAAAGCAATCAAGTTCGCCAACGGGAAAAACCCAACTATGGTTGAGCAAATCAAGTTGCTAAGTAACACGAGATTATGGAAATGGTGATCTTGATTTCTTCCAACTTTGTTTGTGGCATGGGAGTAAATACAGATATCTGGATAAACACATCTACTAGCCAAACTTAGTAATTTCCCACAAATAGCCGTTCTTTCAGCCAATCAAATTTAGCAGTTGATCTAATCAATACTAGATAGATTGCAAAAACTTAAAGTGCCTTCCTTCTAATATTAAGAAAACCTTCTTACTAGCCCAAAATTTACTCCCACTAATAAAAAGAACACATACAGAGATGAGAAGCAAAAGAATTTCTCCATTATTCACTGGAAACTGTAGGTGTAACTACATGCCTAAATGAATAAGGAATTCAGGAAAGGAAAGGATGTCAATACATTCATCAAGATTAGACCTCCACATAACTCATTTGAAAATAAAATGTTTTAAAGGGATCTCTTTGTGTCATAACCTGCTACCAAATCTTCTCACAATTGCCTTTGACCATCCAACAATTAACCTCCATGAAAGAAAATTGTATGCCTTTGATTTTGAAGACACATTAAATAAACAAAATTAGGCTAATGAAGTATCTGAAATTCAATTTGGTACACCAGTATGGGACTTGGTGTGCCTGAAAAGAATTCCATAGACTTAGATAAAATATACATGGAATCATATGCAACAGACACCTTAGTGAATCCCATTCTCAATATATTATTGTCTACAATTCCAAGGTTACCATGGAAAAAGGAAAGTTCAAATTTAAGATATTTGCACATCTACTTTTTGAGCTACTTAGGATAATTTTATTCAGAACCTTAAACTAGACTTTCAATTTTATGCAGGACTACAAAATAAATAAGTGTCATTTAGGTTTCTCATGTCAAAAAGTTTTTCATGTGGATCCATTTTTAGGGATTCTATTAAGTTTGATAATTAAGTTACCATTTTTGTAAACCCGTGTTATTTAGCAGTTTAATTTGCTTAACTATAGTTGAGTTTTGCTCGTTGAAGATGAATGCTTTATACGGCGGTGAAAAATCAACTGAAGTAGAACTTTCAAGTGAATACTGACTGTCATCGACAGCAAAGCCATATGGGCTACAAATTTTGGTGAGGGAACTGGACTTTGCAAGGCATTCTATGGGCTGCAGTCAAGAACGCTTGCTTCCTTTTCTACATTTTACCTATTTTTGAAAATGCCTTTGCAAGATCAACCAGTTTTTAGACTTTTAATCTTTGGATTATTATGATAATAAGCATGATGTGGTGAGGTCTGAGAAGGTTGAGGCATGTTCACAATGTTAGGATGGCTCTCTTTGGTATTTTTTTGAAGTAGTTATGGAATATTCACAGAAGAAAGTTGTCATTGTGGTAAATTTGTCATAACTTTTTTCTACGGCATGGGAGTAAATATGTAGATTTGGGCTATGTAAGAAGTTCTTTTCTGTGGCATGTAGGTGAATTTCCTTGTTTTTCATGTGCCATAGATCTCTGCTCTCTGATTGTTTTTAATATGAAAGATATAAAAGCATTCATACTCCATTAATCTAAGAACTCTCAGGTCTAAATGCCTTCGCAAACTATACCTGATACCTAAGGCGCCGTTTGGATCGCTAGTTAACCCAGCTAACCCACCAAACAACGCAGGCATATGTAATATTCTTTGATGAATTGGCTGCATCGAATTAATGTGTTCTCTTGTATTGGGGGGATCTTTTTCTTAACTTGTCAACTATGAAGTACGAGTACGATACGGCGATATGAATACGATGCGATACGGATACGACGATATGCTAAACTTAAAAAAAGTAGGATACAGATACGTCAGGATATGGCTGTTATATTTATGTATAATACGTCATATTCTCATATTTAAGATATAAATTTATGGTAGATTATAATAACTTATACATTTTGATGTTATAATTTTCAAAATATATTTTAAATTTTTTTTCAAATTAATTATATTTTTTTAAACATTATTAATATCACTAAAAAATATTATAGACAATTGAAATATAAAAAATAAAAATATCCTTCAACAACTATTGAGTTTAAAAGATTTTAAATTAAAATAATATTTTAAAATTTATTTAATTACTTTCAATCTATCACAGATCATCTACATGAGATGAGAATTTAAATATACATCAGTAAATTAGTTTCAGTTTTAATTTAAATCCAACCTAAATTAATTAGCTCGATGCAAACGACATATAATTGAAAATAACATAGATAATGTGACATAAACTCATATATACTAATCTATTTAAAGTAGATATATGCTCTCCTCACTATGAGTCTTAACTAAATAAATAAACAAAATAAAAAAGACCAAAGTTCTAGAATTTTCATAATATGAGTTTGATTAAAGTAAAAAAAAATATAATCGGTGTCTAATAGAAGGAAAGATAGTATGGTTGACATAGAAAAACTAGATAGTATGGTTGACATAGAAAAATTAGATAATACAGTTGCTTGCGAATACCAAATTCTGTTTCTATTGCCGAAACACTAGCGTGCATTAAGCATTTTGCAATCCCAATTGTGTGAGTTCAGTATATCTCTCAATCTTATTATTTGAGTCTATGTATGAGTTGTGTTTTATGTATAATATATTTTTTTATTTTTTATCGTGTAGGCCAGACCAACTGTTTCAATATTTTTTTTAAATTAGAAGTATCAGACAAGTATCGGACAAGTATCGGGCAAGTATTGGATTTTTAAAAATTAAAAATAAAAATTGATACGCCATGTGGCGTATCGGATACATATCGGTGGAGTATCGGGGAGTATCGGTATCCGATACGGATACGAAACGGATACGTTAGGCTCCATGAAGTATCGATGCTTCATAGCTTGTCAAGGCTAAAATGTTATATATCATTCCAGAATTTCTTGTAGCATGCTCATGACATGATATTCGGGCTCCATGCAGGCACAACATGGATATTTAACGCTATCCCCTGAGCATGGACTCCCATAAACGCCACAGATACGGATTCAAGCTGACCGGCGCCGATCATATTTCCTACAAATTTCCTTCTGCCAATCCTCTGTGCTCTGCAAGTACAGCAGTTTCCCTGAAGCCTGATCTTGGCAACTCACCCATCTCCCCTCTCTCTAGCCAGTTTGACTGTGAATCATCTTTGCCGAGCATCACCCAAGAACAACATAGCTCTACAGACACAGAAACCCAAGCAAACATTGCAGAGGGTTATGCTGTGTGTAGCCAGATAAGCATGAGGCATGCTCTTCAGAAAATCGAGAGCGTTCTCATGGCCCCTGACAGCAATGAAGCAGCAAGCAGCTCAAGAGGCCGAAAACAAAAAATTCGCAGAAAGGAACCAGAGTCTGCTTATCATCAATATCAGCATCCTGAGAACCGGCACGGGGAGGCAACGGGAGAGGCATTCCCCTGTGTTGACATCAAGCATTTGCTCACAAAGTGCGCCGAAGCCCTCGACGAAGGCAGGATTGCTGATTTTGAATCCCTTGTGAAGGAAACCCGGGAGCATGTATCCATCCACGGCGACCCGATTCAACGTGTTGGCGCGTACATGCTGGAGGGCCTCGTGGCTCGCCACGAGTCCTCTGGCACTAACATCTACCGTGCTCTTCATTGTCGGCAGCCGGAGAGCAAGGAGCTCCTGTCCTACATGCGCATCTTGTATGACATATGCCCTTATTTCAAATTTGGTTACATGGCGGCAAATGGAGCAATTGCAGAGGCAATAAGGAGTGAAGATAGGATTCACATCATTGACTTCCAGATTGCGCAGGGGACACAGTGGGTTACTCTAATACAAGCATTGGCTGCTCGACCTGGAGGTCCTCCGCTTGTAAGGATTACGGGCATTGACGATCCTGACTCAAAATATGCGAGAGGAACTGGCCTGCAGCTCGTTGGAGGCATGTTATCCGAAATGTCAAAGAAGTTCTGCATCCCTCTCGAGTTCAAAGGTCTCTCAGTGTACGGCCCTCAGGTCACAAGGGAGATGCTCGAGATCAAGCCGGGAGAAGCTCTCGCAGTGAACTTCACTCTGCAGTTGCACCACACGCCCGATGAAAGCGTTGATGTGAACAACCCCCGCGACGGATTGCTGAGGATGGTGAAGGGGTTGTCCCCCAAGGTGGTGACGTTGGTGGAGCAGGAGTCCAACACCAACACGGCCCCCTTCTTGACTAGATTTGCAGAAACATTCGATTACTACTCCGCCATGTTCGAGTCGATCGACGTCACCTTGCACAGGAAGAGCAAGGACAGGGTGGGCGTGGAGCAGCACTGCCTGGCGAAGGACATCGTGAACGTGATTGCGTGCGAGGGCAAGGAGAGGATCGAGAGGCACGAGCTGCTCGGAAAATGGAGGTCTCGGCTTACCATGGCCGGATTCCGGCCATTCCCGCTGAGCTCCTACGTGAACTCTGTGATCAAAACTCTGTTGGGTTACTACTCGAACAAGTACACGTTAGTGGAGAAAGATGGTGCAATGCTTCTGGGATGGAGTAATAGGAACTTGATCTCTGCCTCAGCCTGGCATTGATTGATCCATCCCTTCTCAAAAACTTTTCAACTTCTCTTAATTTCTTTCTTAAAATAATTAATCACTTCTTCTATCCTGTTTTTTATTTTTTATATATATATATATATGTGATGCATGATGCCACAAATCAATCATTTGTATAGCTGAAAGTTTTCTTTTGTTGGGTTTAATTTGCTGCAAAATACACTACTGATGTAATGATGTGAATGCAAAATAATTAGTTGCTCTTTGGAGAAATTTGAATGACAGTGCTGTAATTTTTAATTTTTGAATTGCGTGGAATTGTGTTTGATTTGTTGTGTTTATATAGATTTGGATCCTACTTTTCTTCTAGCATGCAAAATACAGTTGATATTTTTAAATTTTTTTTAATTAGTTGCTATTTATTGTTAAAATATGAAAAATTAGAAATTTGATAGAACAACCACATTTTTCTGAGTAATGAACAGTTTTTTTTTTTAAATAAAAGAGAAAAAAACAGTTACAAATTAATAAGAAAAGTTTAATTTTTTAATATTAATTTTAATATTATAAGGAGACTTATTAAATTATAATATTCGGCAAAGATTGAGGCTGCCATTTTGTTTGCTTTTTCCGTACTTATCTCACTATTGTTCTTCATCGGTGGCAGCACCGCATCGCGTGAAGGATGCCAATAGCTCTCAATAGACCCTTGCTTGCGTGTAGGCCACAAGAGCCGCGTGAGGCTATGCAACCACAGGTAGGCTGTAGGAGCTGCTCGCGGCAACAGAGCACGCATTCGTGAGGAGAAAAAGGGATAAAAAGAGGTGAGAGAGGGAAGGGAGAAGGAAGAAAAGATAATTTAGTTATTTTATAAAATTTATTTATTAAAAAAATATAAAAAAATATAATCAGAGAGTTACAAGTTAAATTTTAAAATTATGGATTTAAATGGTATTACGATATTATACTTTAAATTTAAGGATTTGAATGTAATTTAACCAAAATGTTCGCACCAATTGATTATAATAAAACAAAAAGATGACTCGGCGCTGAGTCCAAACTGAATAATTTCTCCGCTTTTCAAAAAAAAAAATTTGAATAAATATTTAAATAATGAGTAAATTGCATTCATGCCTCTGAGGTCCAAACAGTATTTCAAATTGATACTAAATTCTTACAAATCTCAATTTTAATTCTAAGATTCTATAAGCATTATTATTTTATAAAATTATTATTATTTATTAATTTTTTGACTTTTAGAAATTAATTTTGTAATATTTATATTTATTTTTTTATTTATAAATTTTAAAATAGAGAAAGAAATAAATGAAAAAAATAAATTTTAGATTTTTATTAAATTTTTAATATAATAAGACAAAGAAGTATAATAGTTTTTTAAAATAGGTAAATTATTTAAATTAGTTGAAAAAATCTATTTTATATTTCTATTATGACTTTTGAGCGAAAAAAGTGAGATTTCAATATTAAAATTATATCATTTTCATAACCTTAGTGATCAAAATTATAATTTTTAATAATTAAGATCAATTTATAATAATATTTTAAATTGTAAGAGCTTGAATGCAATTTACCCTTAAATAAATTTGCTTTCATCGTAACACTTTTATTTTTTTAATATAAATGTTATAGTAAAATATGAGTAAAATGGTAAAGACAATTTGAAATTTAGGCATTTGGTAAGTGTGTTAATAAAATTTATAATTATAAAAAATTTAAATATTAACTTATTTTTAATGAGCATACTAAATTAAAAATCTGTAAAAATTGAGAAAATTGTGATGTTATTAGCAAAGTAATACTTGCAGCATAACTAAGGGTGTTAATATGGATCGAAGATCAAAAATCGATCGAAAATTGAATTGATTTTAGATCGAATCGAAATTGAGTAAATCGACTAACGAGCTAAAAGTTCGGCTCGGTAATAATTTCGAACCGATTTTGAGCCGGGGTAGGTTTGGCTCGATCTAGCTCAAAATTAGCTCGAATTAAAATATATTTTATATTATAATACATATATAATATATGTATATAATATCTATTAAATATAATATATATATATATAGAAATGTTATATAATATATATATATATTATAAATTGAGCCGATCTCGAGTCGGATCGAGTTGAGCTTACCCCGCTCGAGATCGGCTAAAAAAAAATGAGATTTGATTCATTTTCGAGCCGGCTCGAAAATGAATTGAAATCGGCTCGAAGTCGATTGGAATCGACTCGTGGCAGCTCGAAGTCGAACCCAATCGAGCTCGAGTTAATTTCGAGTCGATCGAAAAGTGATCAATCCGATTTTGAGTCGGTATTGGCTCAGTTCGAAATCGGATCGGTAGCAGCCCTAAGCATAACGCTATCGCATGAGTATTTGCTTGCTTTAAGGAGAGGAGAGAGAAAAGTAAGTGTAGGTAAATTAATAAGTTTATTTTATTCTATTAATTTTTTAATAGAAAATTATAATATAATATTTTAAAAACTCGGAAAACTTACATTCATGGACTTGCATGCGAATAACATTTAATTAGGAGACCTGGATGACATTTACCTTTTATGTTAAAAAGATATTTTATATAAAAAAAAACATTTTTTCCAGCTGGTTTTTTTCCTCGTGACATATTTAATTCCCCTCAATAAATAAATAGTGCGATTTGGGCCTGAGAGTCTGAAAGGCCGCTTCTCTGAAATCCTCCGACCTTCCCCTCCACAATCTCCGGCGATCCCGATGCCGCCGCTTCCCTCCTCCCAGTTCTCTCCTCTCCTTCTACTCATCGTCCTCTTCACCATCGTCCCGGCTTTCGCTCAAGACGGTGAAATGGAAGGCGTCTTCCTCACCTATTGCTCCGGCGACAACTTCACCTCTTCGAGCCCCTACGACTCCAACCTCCGCAGCCTGATCGCCGGCCTCATCACCTCCACCCCCAAATCCCGCTCCTTCTTCTCCACCGACACCGTCGGCGCCAGCTCCTCACCAGCCGTCGTCTTCGGCCTAGCTCAGTGCCGCCCCGACGTCTCCGCCGCCACCTGCTCCTCCTGCCTTAACCAATCCGCCGCCACCGCCCCCTCGCTTTCCGGCTGCGGCAACCGAAAGTCCGCCGCCCTCCGCTCCGGCGCCTGCGTCCTCCGCTACTCCGACCAGAGCTTCTTCAACATCCTCGAAACGACAATGACCGTTCGCGGCATCCATACGGTGCAGAACACATGGAATCCCCTCGACCCCAATGTCCAGAACCTGATGGCGAACCTGACGGCGTCGGCAGCGGCGGCGCCGTTGAGATATGCTGCGGCAGAACAAGGACAGCCGGCCGTCTACGGCATGGGTTGGTGCACGATGGACTTGTCGAGCATGGATTGTCAGACGTGTCTCGAAATGGCCATGGCGGGGCTGAAGCAGGGGAATAACATCAGCGTCGACGCAACTGTCAGCTGCCATGCGAGGATTGAATCCTCTCGGTTCTTCTCGGTGACATCCGCCGTTCTGCAGGCTAACTCGCCGGCGGTTTCTCCGGCGCCACCGCCCGTCACTTCGCCGGCCACCAGAGGTTAGTATTAATGTTGAGCATCTGCTAGGTTGTCTTCCCTGGTTTTTCCACTCCATCGACCCCCCGACCTTCCCCCTTGGATCACCATCGATCAAGTCATTTCACGAATCTTACAGCAGAACTGGAAATTAATAGCCATTAAATTACTGACACGTCTCTGCAATTTACCTGCAATTACATTTTTGTTCATATTTTTTTGAAACACATTATTTAAATCCCTACAATTTATAATAAATAAACTGAGAAAGCTAACAGGCCTCTATAGTTTCAAAATAAAAATTTTAGTATTTTTTTTAAAGATATGATTTAAAATATTATGGATAAATTTTTAGAACCCATTAGTAATTTATCCATATTTTTAACAAGGGGCGAAAAAATAGCCGGCCATTGAATAAGTAAAAGAAAAAAAAAATATTTGATTAAATTATTGATATTTTGGTTATTTTACTCACGTTGCTTGCTTGACTTCCCTTGGATGCTGGCAAAGATTGTCAACCTGTTACCTACTGTTTTATATAAAATAATTATTAGATCAAAATGTAAAATTACATAATTTGATAACCATTTCAATTTTTTTTTTTTCAAAAAGCAATTCTTATATTTCATCCAATCAGAGTTTATACTGTACTTAAAACAAATATAAACTTTTTAGAATAATGTTCATGTAGATTTTATTTTGAGGGTGTTATCCCCTTTGTCCCCTGCTTGCTAACCGGGTAGACAGACGGGAGGCCGTAGTTTAGCGTTGATGCTCTGAAAGACTTATTAGTTTCGAGCAACGTAAGACGTTGGGTGTTTCAGAGGGATACTCATTGCATGTTAAGAGTAAGAAAGGAATGAGAAGCAACATTAATTATCATTTTTACTATGTGTAAGTTTTTTTTTTGCTATATATAAATATTTTTTTTGTTACACTTATCTTATTCGATCTATACGTAACATATCTCAGCTCATATATAACATATTTCAACCTATATGCCCATATGCTAATACCTTTTTGTATTTGTGTTGAACGTGAAATAAAGTTGTTTTTTATAGTTGAAATTTGTACTAAGCAAAAAAAAAAGCTCAAAACAAACGAGTCCTATACGCCATTTTTCAAGTTCTGCTTGTTTGTAAGGTTAAATTTAACAAGGTTAAAATTAAACTTGGATAAAGATATTTTTTTATTGAAAGTTATGAATAATGTGATATATTTGGACTTGTTTGGTTGGAGGATAAATTTGAGTAAGGAAAGAGAAGATATTTTATTTTATAGAGTTGATGGGAAAGAAATTTATTTTAATATTGGGATGTGTGTAGGATGTGAAATAAAGTTGATTTTAAGGTTGAAATTTGTGTTGGATGTGAAATAAGGTTGATTTTTAAGGTTGGAATTTGTGTTGGATGTGAAATAAATTTTTTAAAATTTATAATAAATTTAAAATATTACTATTTTATGTTTTTACCCATTTTTGGGTTCATGCCAAACATGCTCAAGTTAGTTATTATGTTGAGATAAGTGAGGGATGTGATATAAAGTTAGTTATTATGTTGGGATATGTAAGGGATGTGATATAAGTTAGTTATTATTTTAATAATGTGTGTAGGATGTGAAATAAAGTTAATTTTTAATATTAAATTTTATGTGTAATGTGATGTGTCTAGTTAGAATTAAACCAGGTTAATTTTTAACTTCAAAACAAACGGGGACCTTTCCAGGGTGACGCGTCTGTATGCGGGACTTAGACGCTAAAATCTGAGAGATTTTTGGCATGCATTGTTTAAAGCTTGAATCAAGTAACTCACTCGGAATATATAATTAGGTTTGCATCTCAACACAAATTTTTGTACTCTTATAAAGAGTTATGGCTTGATATCACTCAAACTAAGTTATCCTTTTTTTCTGTTATTACTCTTTTAATCATGTTAGGAGTATATATTAGGTGGCTTAAATGTAACTCTATAACTTGTCAAGTTTCTAAGATTTTTAGGATACGGTCAGGAATAATTTTATATTTTAACAATATTGTTATGTTAATTAAATCATTCTAATTTATTTCTCAAATACTTTAATATTGATTATGCAGAGAAAAAGAACAAGAATGCTACAACGATTATTGTCTGTGTAGCTGTTGGAGCTGTTCTTTCACTGCTGCTCTTCCTCACAGCTTGCATTCTTCTGCTACGGCGAAGAAGGCGAAGATTAATCCCTGTGGAATTAGGTAATATTTTATTTATCTAAGCATTTCATATACATGAATTTGCCTTGTTCTTTCTGATTATATCATATATGCACTATGTATAAAGGACTGGGAGCTCGTGATCAGGGGAAGATGATATATGCTGAGATTCAAGCGTATGATTTTGCCACAGTTAAAGCTTGCACCAATAATTTTGCAAAAGAAAATAAGCTTGGGCAAGGTGGATTTGGGCCAGTTTACAAGGTAATTATGCAAGTAATTGCTAAGTTCGTTCAATATTTCATTATTCTTTTTGTTAGAATTTGGTGACCCGAATGTTATTTGGTCTAGCCCGAAGAGATCGTGGCGCAACAATTTTGTGAAATTGGGCTTTGGGATCAAGTGGTAGTAGCGAAGGGATCGGTCCGATAGTATAGACCCCGTTTTATTTTGACCCAAGACGCTCATTCTTGGGTTTAGTGCTTATTTTGCTCTATTTGTTAGAGCGGATTTCTGCTAAATAATTTATAGTCGTTGACAGTTATCTCCTCTTTGTACTTAAAATTTGACGTTGAGGTTTTTCACGTAAATCTGTTTGTTTTTGCCTTTATATTTTTCATTGTTTATTATTTTGCTATATCACATTTTCCTTTGGTGTAATATATTTGAGCTTGCTTGAACTATCATCCTAGTCAGTCACCTTAATCCGAGCCCTAGATCATAAGCCACTAATATGCAGATGTTTGTTAGGATCGGATAGAACTCTTCTCAGCTGATACTACAGTGAAATTTTATGCACTGAGATTTTTTTTTTAATGTATGCACTGAGAATTCAATGAAAGTTTCCCCCTGATTGGTGATAGATCGGTTTTACAGGATAATCTCAAATTATAATAACTATTTCTGCAAATGATCGCCATCATTTGGAAATTCAGGTGTTTTGAAATTCACACATATCGCTGCATTTCTAGTCTTCGATAGTTCAAGAGATGATGGATAGAATCATATGCAAGAAATTACGCTTCACATCTAACAATATTTTTGTTTGGTTCAATGTTATTGTGACAAATTTAGATAACATTTTAAAAACTTGTGAAGTTGTTATTCTAAATTGACATCTAGATGTCACCCAAAACTTAATTTATAATGAAAGGAAATGGGATTAGATTTTTGATCTTTCAACATAATGACATTGAACCAAACAATATAATATGCTAGAGATAACGCGAATATCTAAATAGCATTGAGCCAAATGCCCCAGAACAAAACGTGTTTGTAAGATGATTCAGAAATTTGTTTCTGCTTCAGAGATTTATCTTAACAGAACCTTCTTTGAACTCTTTTTAGAGTGAAGCTCATTAGTTTCTGCGTTTTTGTTCCTCAAATACTTTCAATTTTCTTATACAAAGCAATTCTTATCAATGAAATTAATGCTGAAATGAATGGAATACATGCGTTGCAGGGAGTGCTAACAAATGGGCAGGAGGTAGCAGTGAAGAGGCTGGCGACAACTTCAGTCCAAGGGTTTGCAGAGATGAAAAACGAGATCAATTATGTTGCCAAGCTTCAGCACAAGAATCTGGTGAAGCTTCTCGGCTACTGCTTGCATGACGAGGAGAAGCTGCTCGTCTATGAATTCTTGCCTAATACCAGCCTTGACAAACTCTTATTTGGTATCATTTCATCATTAAATTAACAGATTATTTTTTGTATTTTGGTTAATTCGTATGTTTTTCAAATAAGTTTTTGCATCAAATTGATGGCACCAACAGATCCCATTAAGCGGATCCAACTTGACTGGAGCACAAGGTTCAAAATCATAGTAGGGATCGCAAAAGGTCTTCTCTATCTGCATGAAGAATCCCATTTCAAAATCATTCATCGTGATCTAAAAGCGAGCAACATCTTGTTGGATGCCAACTTGAGCCCCAAGATCTCAGACTTTGGCCTTGCAAAGCTTTTCGACGTCGACGAAACCGAAAGAAACACCAGCAGGATCGCTGGCACTCTGTAATTATTAAGCACAACATCATTTACATTATTGTAGATACATTGAACACATCTAATAAATGTATATAATTCCTTGTAGAGGATACATGGCACCAGAATATGTGTTGCACGGGCTGTTCTCCACTAAATCTGATGTGTTCAGCTATGGAGTGCTGGTGCTAGAGATCATCACTGGTGAGCGGAATAGTTTCGTCGAAGGATCAATGGATACTGTAGACATTCTAAGTCATGTATGTATATATAGATTTTCTATGTGATTAAATTATGATGCTTATAATAATAAGGTAAGTAGCAATTAGATTTTTCTAGTTTGTACCTATGTGCATTTGGATCCCTCTAGTTTTCAAATAAATAGAATTGGTTCTCTAGTTTAAGAAATAATATAATCAGGCCCTTCAGTCATTAATTCCACGAGTTAAAAGGATTTTTTGCCTTCCTCCATTCTCTATCTTCTTTTTCTTCGCTCTTTCTCCTCTCTAATTGAGCCCAGCATCATCCCTAGGCGACAACGCTAAGGGTCATGATGCCATGGACGATGACATTAGGGTGGCGGCATCAAGGTAACAATGCCTTGAGCAAAGAGAGGGAGGAGAGAGTAGAAGAAGAAGATAGAGAAGGGTGAAAATGTTCTTTTAACTATAGATTTAATGGTTGGAGGACTTAGCTGCACTATTTCTCAACTTTGAAGGACTAGTTGGTAAACTAGAAGAACCCAGACCGACATAAGCTCAAACTAGAAGGTCTTATTTGCTGTTTACCCAGTACAATATATGCTTATCATTTTTATATACTATATAGGTTTGGGGACGCTGGAAAAAAGGGAAGGGATTGCAGGTAATAGATAAAACTCTAGGAGATGATGGATACCCTCAGCAGGATGTGCTGAGGTGCATGCAAATTGGGTTGCTCTGCGTGCAAGAAGAGCAAGTGCAGAGACCCAACATGGTTTCAGTGATGACGATGCTGAATTCTCCATTGATGGCGCTTCCTGCTCCGTCGGAGCCGGCGTTCCTCACCGGAAGAAGCTTCTCTCTTGATGCTTATGCTCAATCGTCAAGGAGGATGATCGCCAGAGAACCAGAGCTGCCGATGCTAAGGCACACTGCATCCTCTAATTTGGATGAGGTTTGAAAGCAATATATTCTAAAATAACGCATCAAATATGTATGCAGATTGTAGAGGAACTTACTTTGGGGTCATTATAGTTAGGTACTTAGAGGACTATACAGTTTGGGATAATTAACAATCTGATCCATATTTTTTGCAATTCTTTCAATCACATCCCAAGTCACCGCCTCTTCTTGATACCTTGAATTTTTTTCGATTATGCACTCCTTTGGGTGATAAGGAGACAAGTCCCAAACCTCGGGCTAATGGGGAAAACATCAGGGGAACTATCAAGATGGACATAAAAATTCTGAAACCCAAAGGACAGTACCACAAGTGGTAAAGAAGGAAACCTTGTGGTCAATGCAAGTACTTGCCAATAGGCTCCAAATTAGTAGAGACCTCATGAAGACATGAGGAAATCTCAGACTTCAAGTCTCCTTGGACTGCTAGAAGATCCTAAAAATTAGGGGAAGCTGCCAGAGGAGATGATTCAATCAAAGATCTTCAGAGCACTAATGATTCATGATTCGGTTCTCATTCGTGTAAATCCCTAGAATTGCTAGAGGATTGAGGATGTTCTTGAGCGAGAAGTATTTGGAGTACAGTATTGCTTGCTCGAGGATTCACCCGTCCACTAATATTAGGGAGGCATTGCTAGATTCCAGAAGTTTGCTAGAAAGCTGGTTACCAGATTGGGGGTGAATTGTGGGATAATTATACATTCAAAGTATAAGATAATATATAAGTATTAAATTATAAGATTAAATAAGTAAAAATTTCTTCTTTAAAAGTTGCATTTGTAATTCTCTCCATATAATTTGACAAAAGCTGTTGTAGCTACTGTTATTTTATATTAGCTACTGTTATTTTATATTTAAAAATAAGTTTTGCGCTGATTGTCGACTGCTTAATGTAAATTTTCGCGTTTCTCATTCGGGACTTGAGATCCGACAATGATGCGATAAAAGCTTGTTTTTTGTTGTTTATTCTGTTGTTGTAAATAAAAAAATTATCATTTCATTCAAGTCAGTCAATAAAGATAGTAATAACTATTTCTGTCGTGTTTCATAATATTTAATTCTATTTTAAGTATATATCTTTTAACATCAAGTTTCTTTTACAAAAGCCTGCAATAATATTAAGAGGGCGTTTGGTTCAATGTTATCTTGACGTTATGTTATGTTATTTAGAGAAAATAATTATTTAGTTTAATGATATCTATAAATAATTTTCTATAAGATTATAAAATTATTAATCAAAAGATAATATTT
This sequence comes from Apostasia ramifera, assembly GCA_019297695.1. Classification (NCBI taxonomy): domain Eukaryota; kingdom Viridiplantae; phylum Streptophyta; class Magnoliopsida; order Asparagales; family Orchidaceae; genus Apostasia; species Apostasia ramifera. Next base: position 143,665 of record JAEMOT010002748.1, on the reverse strand, counting down.
AAATATTATAATATTTAAATTATATACCATAACACCTAGATAACGAACCAAATTCTCCTAAGCGCTGCAGCCTGCAATTATGAATAAAGAATTGGTTTTTTTCCTTCAAAGAAATGACCTCCTACAGATCATTTTTTTTGTCGTTTTACATTATTTTTTATATTTTTTGTAAATTTTTTTGTTATATAATATTTTTTTATTTAATTTATATTTATTATATAAAATTATAAAAAAAAAAATATAAAGTAAAAATAAGTTTATACATAGTAAAAAATATTATACAAAGTAAAAAAAATATATGCACATTTGTTTTTGGATATTTTTTGATTTTATATAAATTTTTTTAATTTTATATTTACTTTTTTAAGCAAATGTAACTCAAATAAAAATATTATATAACAAATTTGCTTTTAAAAAAATAAAAAGTAATATAAAATGATGAAAAAATAATATAAAATGGTGCTTATTTATTGTTATATTTATAGTACAGTGCGGCTCGTATCTATTGAGTGCTTAAGAAATAGCGTCGAGTGAAGACTCGAAGAAATAATTTTACTAAATTTTGTTATATATGATTTTGTCCAACTCCACTAGCTTGAACATGTCAAATCAGATGAGATTTCAGATAATATTTTTAATCATATTTCATATTTAACTTTATAGTGTACCTCAATGTTTAGATGCACATTTTTTATTAATATATCTACAAATAAATTGCTTTGCTCTTTTAGTAAGACTTGAATGATAGGAGTTGCCATTTGTATATTAATATTATAACCTATGATCAAGAATCATGAATGAAGATAATTGATGATTGGAATAACTTATTTTTAATTTATATATGCCACTAAAGTGATCTTGCTATAAATATATAAAATTTCTTAAGATTGCTTTCTTGTAGGGCTGCTTATTGAACCGGTTCGACCCGGGACCGGACCGAAACCGGTCCAGTAAGAACCAATTCTAACAGGTTCCGGGCCGCAAAACCGGTCCGGACTGATTCTGTGTAAGCAGAACCGGTTATCCGGTTCGAAACCGGACTGGTACCGTTGAACTGGAACCGGTCCGGTTCATTTTAAAAAAAAAAAAAAAATTGGGGGCAGCGCCCGCACAGGCATTGCCCCCGCCCCCATGTAATCTGCAGCTGGCAGATTGTAATTTACCAGCTGTAGATATTATAAATTTTTTTTTTTTTTAAATTGAACGGTCATTTGACCGTTGCAATTTGCAAACGGTCAAATGACCGTTTTAAAATCTAAAATGACCGTTTTAAAGTTATTTTAGACTTTTTAATATGTATTGAACTTTCTATAAATAGTATAATTTTTTTTATGATAATTGGTACAATTTTCATCAAATTTTTTTGTTTTTCTGCTCTGTTAAAAAATCTGCAAACACGTTTTAATGGCTTCCCAACGTTGATTCTCTGGCGGTTCTTCCTCAAGTCGCCAAGGGAATGTTGATCCGAAGTATGTTCCGCAACTTGATCGTCTTCCTGCACTCGGTGAGAACTTTGACGAAACTTCAGAACCTGATCTCGATCTATCTGCGGAACATGATTCTGAGGTGTGTGGAGATATTGGCACCGGCACTGGCCCGTCAACGCAATCATCAAGTATCTCTAACAAGTCTCAGACGAAACGCAGTAAGGTATGAGATTTTTTTGATTTACAAATTAAACCGATAGCAATTCGGAGAGACCTGAATATGTCGCTATTTGTAAAATTTGTAAAAATCAATATTCATACAAACAAGGTAGTACCGGTGGTGGGATTGGTACATTTAAGAAACATCTAGTTAAATTTCATAAGTTTGATGAAAAAACTTGTCAACTTACTACTATAGAGCCAACCCAAACACAACTCAATCAACAGAGTGGATCTATACCATGGGCTTTTAGAAATGATAAAGTACGTCGAGGTTTAGTTCGATTTGTAGTATAAACCGAACAACCATTTACTATATGTGAGAAAGAGGAATTTTTAGAATATATTGTTCAATATTTACAGCCTCAATATACCCGTATTTCTAGGCATACACTTAAAAAAAGATTGTATGTCAATGTACGATGAATATAGAAAATCTCTTATCCAACACCTCAGTAATATTAGTTATAGGGTTAGTTTAATATCCGATATTTGGAATAGTATAAGTGGTGCGAGTTATTTAGTCATTACTTGTCATTGGATCGATAGACAGTGGGGAATGCAGAAACAGATATTATCCTTAGATGTATTAGATGTGGCTCATACGGGTTCAACCATTTTTTCTCACATTCGCAATGTTTGTAAAATTTATGGTATAGAAAATAAAATTTTTAGTATTACTTTGGATAATGCCTCGAATAATAATTCTGCAGTTAATTTTTTACAGCAATTTTTAAGGCTTCCTCTTTATGGTTCTCTTTTTCATGTTAGATGTGTATGTCATATAATTAATTTATATGTTTCTAGTGCTTTTAATTCCGAACATTTAATTATCGATAAATTTAAGTATGTTGCAAAATGGATTCATTTAAATTCAAATGTTAGGCGTGAATGGAAACGTGTTTGCGTAAGTGCCGGAATAAATTGTGTAAAATTTCCATTATCTATAGAAACTAGATGGAATTCACTCCATCGTTTGTTTGAATCACTTTTACCATACGAAGATTTACTAACTGCTTTTTACAATTCATATACACCTAAGGCCTCTTTTGGTTCGAGCTTTTTTTTTAGACATGAAAAAAAAAAATTTATTTTTTAAATTTAATGGAAGAGAAATTTATTTTACTATTAGAAAATATGTAAAATGTGAAATACTTTTAATTCTGATATTCGTATTTGTATTAGATGTAAAATAAAGATGATTTTTATAGTTGAAATTTGTGTTGGGCAAAAAACTCCCCTCGAACCAAACGAGGCCTATCATGATCTTCAATTACATTCTTATGATTGGATTTTTTTAAAAAAGATTTTTGAATTATTGTCCATTTTTAAAGAGTCTACTAAAAATTTTTCAGGTTGTTATTATCCAACTTCTGTTGTTATTATCCAACTTCATCTATTTTTCTGCCTTATATTTTTCAAATGTTTCAAAAAATTTTAGAGTTTAGATTAGATCCAATTCTAAAAACTTTTGTTGCTGACATGGAATTAAAATTTAAAAAATATTGGGAAAAAATTCTACTTATATATTCAATAGCTGCTATTCTTGATCTTCGTCAGAGAACCGAAGCTCTTGAAACTTTTTACGCGGAATATTCTGATTTCTTGGGGAGTAATATTGACGCCGAAAAAGCATCAGTTTTTACAACTCTCCAAGAGTTGTTTTATCTTTATTATAGTGAGCAGGTTGCGAGCAGGAATATGAAACATATGAAAATACAAACAGCAACAAAGAAAAAGCCCGGCATTTTCAACGTTCTTAGGTCGGCGGTAGCAAAAAGATTTGTTGCTACAGATAAAGGAAAAGCAACTGTTGGAAAGCAATCGACAACACAGAATCAAGCCCCTACAAATTTGAACGAGTGGCAATTCTATTTACATCTCGCGGAGAAATTTGATGATGATATGAGCTTGTTGGAGTGGTGGAAAAGCTCATCAAAGAAATATCCCATTTTATCTGCTTTGACACGAGATGTACTAGCAGCACAAGCTTCAACTGTAGCTTCTGAATCAGCATTTTCCACCACAGGAAGAATAGTAGGAGATTATAGAAGTAGTTTGTCTCCTGCAACCCTTTGCATGCTTACTTATCTACAAGATTGGTTTGCTGCTGAGTCACAAAATCAACAATATAATTTCATGGACGAATTTAAGGATAATAGTTCAGAAGAAGATGAGGAGTACTCGAGAAGAATTCTTTGTAATTACGATGAATAAATTTTTTATGTAAAATATTTGTAAATATTTTCGTTAATATTAATAAAATTTTTTAGAATTTTTTTTATGTTAATTTTGTCAGAAATATTACAAAATATATAATTTTTTTTTATATAATGTATAAATAAATATATTTTTTTAATTAATTTACCCGATTGACCCGACCCGACCCAATTATCTGGATCCGGACCGGACTCAGACCTGATCCAAGGCCACCTAACCGGTTCCGGAACCGGTTGGAACCGGTGGAACCGGATCGAAACCGGTCCGATAACCACTCCTACTTTCTTGTGATCTCTTTAAGAAGTTGAGTAGCAAAATCGGATTTATAATTTTTTAAGATAACAAACCAAAGAGTCCTTGTGATGAATGAGAGGATTATGTAATGAATGTCATTAATCGTTTTGATGAATTCATGTCAAATGTGAGAAAACTAATGATCATTTGGCAATTTATGATATATATCTTTGTTATTGAAGCCTTGTAATTGTCGAGTTGTGCAACTGATGTCTGGCTTGAGCATTACGCTTCTAATTTCATTGAAGACCTTGCCTAGATCAAATTGTATGGTTGAAGAATCTGATTGTTGAAAATCTAGCTTTCTTAGATTAAGAAAACTCGATCAAGGAAAACTACCAGTTCTCTCCTTAGCAGGAGCTTCACGTGTGTCTAACTTGGCTCATGTTTTAATCCCATCTCGCCACACACACATATATGATGATGATCTAAGATTAATTTTTAGATCTAACAATAAGCCACTTATTCCCGTTCTTAGAAATCAAGGCGCAACATATACGTGGGACTTGATTGTTTACAACATCGACAGAGAGCCACATAAGTGACTAATGGAGCCTGTAAATGAATGAAGGTGATCCACTTTAGCTCACACAGTTTGAATACTAAAATCTTAGTTTGCCTTCTTGTGTTTTTTCTTTCTTCAGGATGTCGACTTTGAAGATGGTGCTCGGAGGCCTCATTGTGAAGAGAGCGGCTCTATGCTTGCACAAGTTCTGGAGCAAATAAGGGAACAACTCGAAAATTGTACTAATTACTGCCTACGTAGTGCACTTTTAAATAATGTTTTCAACTACTTCAACAAGATGATGGCCTAATCTGACAATTACATGTATTTGAAGGGGCTTACTTTCATCTACCATCCAAGGGAACAATGGTGGAGCTTGAGAACATGTTGTAGAGTTATACACTCAACAATGAGAGTATTGAGGAGAAGAAGCTTTTAAACCATACAAAAGCTTTATCTATAGTTCTATTTGTGAAGAGCAGAAGTAAAATGCTAAATCAAAGAAAGTGCTCCACTGTAGTCATCTAACTTTGGGGTCTTTTGAAAACTTGTTTTGTTTTTTTTTTTTTAACTTGGTTTTACATATGATTCCCGCGATGCCGCGATATACATTGGAGCTTTAGTTGCCTCCAATTGGGCTGGTGTTACTGAGGGACAATAATTTGAAGCTTGGAAGATTGTCGAAGAAAATCCAATTGATGAGGAAGTGATTGTTAATTATTTAGCTGTTGGGAAAGAAGGTATAAAAAGTTGATGTGGTGTAAAATTAGCATAGTAACTCTTTCATTTCTTGTATGAAAGAGGTTATTATTTATCTGACTAATAAAGAGTTGCACTTAAATTATCGGTGCCACTACAAGAGAGATGAGTAGTTGAGTTGATGGAGTTCCAACAGCTCCCACTAGTGATGCTTGATCAACAACTCTATTGAGGTTGTAATTGAATCCTCGGTTGGAAAGAGCGTTCACCGTGCAAACTGAGGATAGGAAGACATACCTGTGCGAGAGTACCAAGCTATTGATGACAGACTTCAACAATAGTTAATGTAAGTACCAAGATGTCAACTATCATTAAAGTAAACAAGAAAAGAAGAAAATTAGTGTAATATTAACTTTCGTGAAAAATTAAAATGAGAAAAACCACAATGTCGGGCTATTTGACATTTTGAAGAGATAAATATGAGAAAGTGTGTGTAGATTTTGCAACATTGAGTTTTTTACGGTAGAGTTTGAGAACTCCTAATCTTTACTTGTAAGGATGAACATGTACTTATATGAGCAATAATTATACCCTATTGTGATGGATGCCATCGATCCTTATAGAGAATTTTTGTTATAAGTGATGATAATTGACGACTGTTTGGTGGTCAATGATATGTTCATTATTGTAGCCTTTATAACTCTTGAATATTAATCTTTTGATTTTTAGCTTTGTTTGGCGTGAGAACTAAAATCAAGACCAAAATGATACTAGTTTAAAAAATAATAATTAATTATTTTTTTAATCATTTTATATAAATTATAATATAAAAAAATATTATTTTATTTTACATACTAAATAATTCTAAATAAAAATATCAACTTTATTTCACACCCTATGTCAAAATACTCGAATCTAGTATTTTAGTATAGGATATAAAACAAAATTGATATTTTTATTAAAAATTACTGAGTATGTGAAATAAAATAATATTTTTTATATTAAAATTTGTGTAGAATGATTAAAAAAATTTATTTATTATTTTTTAAATTAATAATATTTTGGTTTTGATTTTGGTCATCGCACCAAACAGGACCTTTTTATCGTAGATCTTGGCCAGTAGAAAATATATTTAAGTGAAAACTTTCAATGAGGAAGGGTTGGTCAAAAAAATTCTACTATTTCTCTTCTTAGCAAGAGCACATTTGTTGTCTTTTAGTTCTAATCTTATTATGTGTCTTTGATTGTCACATGTATTGTGATGAAGTTTTAGAATTTAATATCTTATGCAATGCAATGGGTTTGTCCACAAAATAAAAATTCTTAATAGTAAAATTTTGTGGAATAGAAATGAGTAAATCAAATATTTTGGATGAGAAATATAGTTAAATATCCCATTTACCAGCTATATATATTGTTTTTTTCAAAAAAAACAAAAAAAAATATACATACATACATAACGGGTTAAAAATATCCAAAACTCAAAACTCACTCAGAACTCGTTTGGTTTTTGAATCGACTCGAAATCAATTTTAAAATTTTGAATCAAATTAATTATGAGCCAGAGACTTTGGCTCGAAGTTCATTTCAAGCCAATTTTGAGTTGGGCCTGGCTCGCTCAAACATGATTCGATTTAGCTCGAAATTATATGTATATAATAAATAATTTTGATATGTAATACATATATATATATATATATATATAAATAATTAGTGGTTTGATAGTATAGTGTAGGAGGTCTAAGACTTCTTCTTCTCAAGGCCTAGTCATCAAATCCACTTGGACACATAATATTTTTATATTTTTTTACGATTACAAGTCGATTTGAATCATTATTCAAGCCAGCTCAAATCAAGTCATTTTAAGCCGAGCCGGCTCGAATCATGTCCCATTTCAAGTTTTGATTTCAAGTTACTTTCAGCTCGTTCGAAATTNTATATATATATATATATCTATTCATTAGCTTTTGTGGGAGCTAACTCAGCTACTTTAAACTAAGTACAACTCAGGAAAAATTATTGGGTGCGGACGACGCACCGTTCGAACGCCCAATTAGAGGGCGCCACGTGTGCTCGGACCTAACTGTATGTCACACGTGGCGCTCTCTGATTGGATTTCAAACGGTGCGTCGTTCGAACCCAATAACTTCTCACAGCTCAGAGCTTATCAGTTGTCCAATTCCAGATATTGATTTGAGGATATATATATATATATATATATATATATATATATATATATTATTAAGATTTTTTGTTTTTGAGGTTGAAATTTTATTATTATTAGCAATTTGAGGATGAATTACTTTGTTTTAAGCTCAACCTTTCCTGTGTCCAGTAAAATCTCAGTAGTCAGATGATAAAGGAAGGACATTAAAATGTTAAAATTCAAAGAAGAAGAAGCAAAAGACTGATCAATTCAATAAACAGTGCAATACAATAAAAAGTCCATCTACATGCAGAGCTAGGAGCCCCAAACATATTTTAGCAATTGAATCGCATACATTTGATCATGAAATATCATAGTACATTATGATTACGTTTTAGAGTGACATCTCAGCTCCAGAAGCCAGTAGATACGTCAATGATCAACTAGCTCATGCCAAAACTATCGTAAGAGAAGGCGCGGCTAAATGGTAAGAGTTCCCATAAAGCAGGTGATCAAACCTTTATCCAGTAAAAAAAGTCACGATGCAATCTTAACATCTACCTCTTAACATCTACCTCACAAAGAATTTATGAGGCAGGCTTAGAAAGTTTTCGCACGAAAAACAAGTATAGTTATCCTGTGCCTTTTGATCATACGAGAAATATACAAGCTAAGTCGCGGTTGTGCACCCGAGAAGCTTTCTAGTGGCAAGGGTCTGATGCAGCTTGGGTTGCTTGACCTGTTTCTCAAGATAATATTAAAAAATAGGGTATATTACACCAGGTCCTTGAGTTTAATGTTTAATAATGCACAAATTTATATTTTTAAAATTTAATATCGGGGTCCCTGAGTTTTAATAAATTATCAAATTAGGTCTTTTTTATTATTAATTTTTTTTAAAAATTATCATTATACCCTCCCCCTCTCTCCCCTCCCGATTCCCACGCACGCGTGAGGCTGTGCAACAGTCGGACCCGCTAGCTGCGCCACCGGTGGCCGCGTAGTCTCGCGCGTGTGCGGGGATCAAGAGGAGAGAGAGGCCGGCAGGTCGCGTGGCCTAGCGTGTGCGCGGGGATCTGGCTCTCTCTCTCCTCCCAATCCCAGCGCAAGCGCGAGGTCCTGTGGCCGCCTTTGGGTCGCCGTTACCGACGAGATCGGGAGGAGAGAGAGGGGGAAAGATATAATGATAATTTTAAAAAATTTAATAATAATAAAATAAAAAATACCCATTTGATAATTTATTAAAACTTAGAGACTCTTATGTTATAATATAGATCTGTGCGTTATTAAGCTTTAAACTTAAAGACTTAGGTGTAATTTACTCATAAAATTATAATTTCGATTTCAGGAGATTAAATGAACAAAATTCCTCGAAAACACAAAAAAATCACGATTTTATTTATTTAGAGCGATCAGGTAGTTTTGGTCATTGGCCCGTTCCCTAGATGATGGGAAGAGAAAAAAATATAATTTAAAATATAATTATATAGATAACAACATAAAAATAAAAAATCATGTGTTTCACTCTCAAAAATAAAATATTACATAAATAATAATCAAATATTATAAAATCTCTAATTTTACATTATTTTTTGATAAAATTACATTATACTACAAATCTTAAGCACTAAAATTATAATTTATAATCTAAAATATTAATTTTATTTCCTAAATTACTTTAACACTAAAAATTAAATATTAATTCTTAAATTTGAACACCATACTTTAAACATCATTATTTCATAAATTAATTATATATAAAATTTACTTTAAGCTAATCTACTGAGATGAAATTTAGTGATGTACTCATTTTAACTAAAATGACCAACTATTAACAAGTGCGTAACTCAAGGATCAAGATATTATAATTTTAAAATCAAAAACTTGTATGACATTATACTTTAAAGTCAGAAACTTGAATGCAATTTACCCTATATAAATATACACATACACACAATTACAAAGATTCATAACATTTTAATCATACATCCAGAAAAGACCCAAACAGTTTATTTATCTGCCACAATTTCACTTTCATGATTTCATCAGCAGCGTGCAAATAGCATGATAAATCAGATTATAAACAGTGGTTGAACCGCAGGAAAGGCAACAGGAACGGCCCAAAGTCTGTAGACAGTAGAAAGAGTGTTTAGCAGTTGGTAGAAAATTTTAACATATAATTAATAAATAAAAATTAAAATATACACAAATAATATATATATATATAAGTAAGTAAATAATATTTGGGCAAATTACTGATAAGCTTTTATAATTTATCAATAATTATGTCTTAATTTCTGCATTTTAAAAACTTTCATTTAATTCTGCAAAATTTAAAATAGTAATGCAAAAGTAAAGAAAAATATTAAACTAATAAATATGCATTTAAGAATAATTATAATTTATGAGTAAATTGGCCTGTTTGTTTTGTAATGTTTAAATTTAACAAAATTTAAATTAAATTTAAATAGAAATATTTTTTATTAAAAATTATAAATATCGTGAAATAAAATTAATTATTATATTAGAATATGTAAGGGATGTGATATAAGTTAGTTATTATTTTAGTAATGTGTATAAGATGTGAAATAAAGTTAATATTTAATATTTAAATTTTATGTGTAATGTAATATGACTGTTTAAAATTTAACGAAATTAATTTTAAACTGACAAACAAATAGATTCAGTGTTTTATCTCAAATATTTTAATTAAAAAATTGAATCAAAATTGGGACAAATTTGTTTTAAGAGTAAAATTGAGACAAAATTTACCTAATAGAGAAAGCCGAAAAATTTAATTTCAAATTGGAACGGACGAATTCAGTAAGTTTGCTCCACCTCGACGCCGCGGCCGCCGCCGCCGGAGGGACAACTTTTCCAGTATTTTTTGGAGCTATTCGCTTGGGAGAACGCTTCCCGGCCTTTTTCGCCGGCGAAGTAGAATCTGCCGGCGGCTGAAGAACCATGTCGTTCTCCGCTATAGCCTCGAGCGACGGAAGCCATGAATCCCCTGCAACTACGGAGGATGATCGCCCCCGGCGCCGCTGATTCCCCGCCGACGCCTCCGATGGCGGCGATGGAGGCCGGCGTGCGCAGTGAAGGCAGTCGAGAAGCCTCATTCCCCGCCGCAACTCCTTCCGCTCGTGCGGCCGCCCTGCCGGAGACTCGCAGATTTATTAAGAGCTGGTACGCGAAATGACAATCTTACCCCTATCTTTGTTAATATCGCGTGGACTATGTGAGCGGTCCGCCAGCTTCAGGCGTCCATCATTGTCTTAATATTATTTTAAAAATTTAATTATTTAATTTTATAATAGAAGTAGGTAATTTTGTAAATAATTATAATTTAAAAATAATATCTAAATATTAAACTATCTAAATGATATATAATATAATATTAAAAAAATATTAAATCAAATTTTCTCTTAGTTATATATAATGTGAGATTAATTTCATATTTTATAAAATCAAATTAATCAAAATATCAAAGCCATCAAATAATAGAATTGTTAAAATTAAATAATATTTTTGAACTTCATCCCCTAGAGTTATATATTTGTTGACGAAAAATGATGGAGTTTTGAGAATTAGCAAAACGTAACGTTTCTTGTTAGAATTATGAGCGTATAAGAGCCTAGAATCATCCAAAAGAGCACACAAAATATAAGATGATTTAGGGACAGATTCTCCTACATCCACCTGGCGACCAGAAAATTTTTCTTTCACTATATCTCATAAAAGGTTTGGTCCTAAGACCTGTGCAGTGATAAGGAGTACAAGAGCTTGTCACTGCAGAGCATTAATAGGCGAGCTAAGGTAGCGGTTTGCAAATCTCAGATTAAAATAGACTGCAACTGCCGATTCTAGTACGACCATCGTTGGTATCAAGATGATAACATGTGGATTTTTAATATATTAGACAGTTAGAAATCGGATGACCAGCTGCGAGTGACTGAAAACCTGCAATTCCCTATTAACTAAAGTTGGAGGTGGCATTGCAATAGAAACAGTACCTAAAAGATGCTGACGTGTCAGTCTTCATTTAATTTAGTGCAGCAACAGACGTAGATGCAGTCAAACGTTGTGGCTAATGTTTTATTGCTAAACTGACATCACAAACAATGGTTGAATCTCCTGCAAAGTATCAAGGTAAGCCTCAATAAGCAAATGTCACCACTGATATAAATATCGTGCACGATGATAAGCAAAGAAATTTTGAAAAGCTTTCAGATGACACATGTACGACTGAAATGCAACTTTGAATCCAGCTGTAAAGAATATCTAGATTTGAGTTATATGAACGCCATTTATGGGGATGCAAGTTGTTTAATGTCACATAGTTTTGCTTGACTTTGAGAGTGAAAAGCTCATCTTTTAGCTTTTGTCAAATCATCTAATGGAATCATCTTCAATCAAAAAAATGATATGAGATCCCGAAAAATTTTAGGATTTTTTAAGGTATTGACTTTAGTTAATAGTTAAGAGAAGGCACAGTATAATATTCTTTTAATTAGTGGATAAAACTAATAACTAAAAGTTTTAAAATTGTTGGGAGCTAATTATGGGGCTGCATAATATAATTCTTTAATCAAACAAGCAAAGAGATCACTACAAGGTATTTCCTATTGTACTTCGCCCAACAAGGAGGTTCGTCAGCATTAGCTCTATTGAAGAAGGTAGCAAGGCTTGTGGACTTGTATATGTCAGTAGTTGCTCATGATTTGTGATTGTTTATAAAGAAATTCACGAGCCTCATCGGAATCTTCCACATGTCTTGCACATTATCTCTTTCATCAAGAAGCTGAGTTAATAGGTCGTAAGAGTTGAAATCCCAAGTGGGGGTCACTCTCGCTGCTCGTAGTAGCTTCTCGGTACTCATTCTCCACAAGTACGATTTCCATATCAGCCCACATGAGTAACAGATGCTCCTTTCTCTCGGGAGCCAACAAGGAAAATCAGTTTACTCGCTCCCACTCTATTAGCCCATGAGCTCTACCCCTCTTGTCAAATCACCACATATCTCTAACAGTAAGGTATATTTCTATATTTAAAAAATTTCCACCATTATTAAATCTGTGGTAGGCTGAGCCTAAAAGGGATATGTGGTGGTGTCCTATAGGCTCTCAAGCTACTAACCGGCAGACCACTTCTTCCATTATTATAGGTATCACAATGCCCAATTCGCCCTAGCAGCCTGTCCCCTCCAACTGGCATAAAAAATTTCTATAAGCATCACTAGAAAGAGGAAGAGGCAAAAGAGAAAGTCTTAGCTAATTCAAAAACTAGTTGAGAAATACTTTGTAATTTGGCCACGTTAAACTTTTCCTTCAATCTTAATGGAATCTTTTTACTAAGCTAATCGATAGATGTATGAGGATCACTTTGAACTATCTTAAATTACTGACTCCTCCATTTATCTTCTTTATATGTTCTCTTCTCTACTGTCACTAACCCTTTTGCAGGAGCACATATCAATCTCATTTTTCTGCGGACTATTTCTTCGAAGTTGATTTTCATCAACAGTGCTTAAAACCTTTGAAGTGCATTGTGCTAGCCACAACCTCTTCAACACAGCAAGAGGTTCTCATGAATAATTGAATAAAGCCATTGACATGTACCTCCAGCTACTATACAACAATAACAACAACAATTAAACTTTTATCACATTAAGTGGGATCTGCTATATAAATCATTTATTTTTAGTATCTACGCAATATAGACTTCATAGAATCCGAACATTGTTGTTATTAAATTTTTGTGCTGCTTAATTTCCTCTTGATGTTCTTTCAATGATTGTCGTGTTATAGCAAAACCTTAAGTTCACAACCGATTGACAGAGGAAGCGAGGATGGCTAGAATTGCTGTGCCACTCACTACATGCGAGAACTCCTGCCTCGGTGCTCGACACTTCCACAAAGAACTCTAGTCCACTTTCTGTTGTATAAACAATCAAAAATCATTAGATGGCATCTCTTAAAAAAAAACATTAGATAGGTTGGGGAATGAATACAAAAATTGAGATCATAATGTTCTGTATAGGAAGAAGATGGATCAGGATTTGACAATGCAGTGAAGTGTGATATAGTAGAAAAAGACTTGCAGAGAGGATGCAGAACCAGAGAAATTTAATAAGAAGATGAAGATCAGGATACCAATCCCTAGAAGCTCTAAATCACGGCCCAGGCTGTGTTCATGAGTACAATTTCATTCTATATGCTACTTAATTTTTGCATAATATTTCCATTAGTATTGATGGGAAGAAAACCAATAGTAAATTGAAATGAGATACATATTTGCAAAGAGTATGAATATCAATTCACAAACTATATAGTCAATACCCAAGGTCTATAATCTTCTCAAAGCAAGAACTATTTGAAATGTGAAAAAGTAGAGAAAAATAATAAATTTTAATATCACCAAATAATGAGTCAAATAGCAGTAGCAAAAGCTCTTTCACGACTAAAGAGCACATGACGAACACCCTACAACTTCAAATAAAGGAAAAGATTCTACCAAAATATGTAAGATCATCAATAAACTCATAAAAGTATCAAGAATAATCCATACTTGAGCTCCACCATCAACATTATCAACAAGATGAACAAATAAAGGAATGAGGAGACAGGAGTTAAAGATATCACCAAAATAAAATTATTCAAATGAAAACTACTAATAATGGAGAGATATAATCCACGATCACACCGTCTAGACTGAAGAGTTAGAAGACCAGTAAATATTTCAGCTCAATAGAACAACAAATGACCACTTGATCACCACCTTGATAACAACTGCGCAGAAATTTTACATTCTAGTTTTAACTCCTCCTTTCTCTGTTTCTTAGCCCAGTTTCCAAAAACAGCAGCCACCTCAAAAAGGACCCATTAGGCCTTTCATCTTCCCACAACAGAAAGAAGACAACCCCTAGGTCACAAAAAAAGACTAAAATGCCTTTTGCATATAATGGCCACATATTTGATAAAAAAATTACCAAATAACCATCCTCCACATAGGAGGGAAATCTAATCCAACAAGTATACGTTACATTATTTGCAGGACTAATGTTGGTTTCAATAAAGAGACGAAGCCGATTGGTAGACTTGTTACCGACAATTGAGAAGGAACTGAACTGATGTTTAAGTTACACCATTTTCAATCATTTGTGTGGCATGAATGTAAAAGCTGCAAGATTTAATTCTTGTTGAGCATAAGGTTACAGCAGAGGTCAACAAACAAGCTTTCACTGAATGATGTCTTCTATCATATATAACACCAAGAAGTTGACAAAGAAGCATAAGCCTGGCTGAAGGAAAGAGAATGTAATAGCTATAAAGAGGGAGGGGGGCCTTAACCCTCTATATACTTGAGAGTATAGCAGCGCTAAAGGTTGTTGTATTCACAAACGATAGAGCCTATAAAAATATTATTCTAAAAAAAAAATTTAACTCAGATAATAAATGACTTGGAAAAAGAATAACTTTTAGGTGGTTGGCTTTTGTTTCTTCACTATATTGGTTTTAAAATTAGAGATCATATTTGCACACATGGTAATCAAGATGGCCAGAAGTTCGGCTGACAATAAGGTAAGCATTTGGATTGAAGAAGACTCTTCTATAGTTATCATTGATATCCTATAAGTAACCAAAGGATACCTTGCTAGTCTTGACTTTTTTCACCTTTTTAAAGTTTTGTGTACTCTTAGGTCCTATTAAGTTGAAGGCCATTTTAGTCATAATTATGGTCAAAATAGTCTCCATTTATTTTATTAAAAAAAATATTTTTTATCCTCAATTTACAAATTTTAATATAAAAATTTCACTTTATATCACATTCTATATAAATATATTATATTTAATTTATTATTATTAATATTATTATTTAATAAAATAATTGGAGGCCATGCTATTTTGGCCATAGCCTAGCCTCTAACTAAATAGGGCTTTAGTGATTATAGGATTACATATATATATACCGATCTACCAGAAGTGGATTTTATAGATTCCTATTCATTAAATCAGGATATAGTGTGAGAAAAGGGAATGTTTCTCCTATATGATTTTTGCTCAATTCTCGCTGAGAATCTAGAGAATTGATTTCTCTTTTGAATTATATATTGATTACGACTAGTCTTCAAGAATGAAAGAACAAGACTTATCCGTGATAATATTGTGCATCGAGCACACCAAAAGGCTTTTCCTATCATTTATCAGCTATCATACCTCTTACATAAAAACAAGAAAATAATAAAGTGGCACACTACCTCGCCTAACATACACATTAACGATAAAATTTTATGGCTGAAAAGCCTTCATATTTTCGTTGCAAGGATGTAATAGAAGATTTAATTCATGTAATTTTGTATTCTGATCAAAAGAAATTTTTAAATTAAAATAAATTATTATAAATGTCTCTCTCTAATTATGCAATGTAGAGAGACAACGATGATATTAGAGTTTGACATCTACACTATTTTAATCACACATAACTAAAACAATGATCTTTTATTAAAATAACAATAAATTAATTTTTTACACAAAATTTATAAAATATTTTACATCATATATTATTTTTTGATACAATCATCTCATGTCTATCATGCACAATTTTTTTAACTTAATTAATTTTATTTTATTTTATATACACGTTCAAAGATAAATAAAAAATTTTAATGCATAATTAATATAATCTTAATGTCAAACGGACAGATAGACTTCAACCATTTTCTATCAACAAAAAAAAAAAAAACACTTCAACCAGTTATTAGCACAAACTTTCTCTAATATTTTTGTTATAGCATAATTATTCAAATTCTATATAATTTGACTCGAAGAATTTACAGTGCGATATATTTAGTAAAAAAAAAAATACAAAATACTTATATTCTTTTACTTAGTTTTGAGTCATGAATTTATTACAGTATATCTATAATATTTTGTATATCATGATAAAACAACTCTAAATAATTAGTATTCGTTACAGTAATTTTCTTTCTATACGCGTTTTCTCTAATAAAGTGTATCCTCTTTTATCCATGATTTTTTTCTTCATATTGAATTTTTTTCACATAAATTTGGATTTTTTTTTCTTTATTTTCTCATTATTTATCATATTTGATATTATAATTTTGTATTTAAAAAATTGCCTTCACTTTAGCTCACATATAATGCAAATAGGAGAAGTTAAATAATTTTTTATTCAAAACTAAAAATTTAAAATTCATAAATAGTTAATTTGGATTGAAATGATCAAAAACTCAAGAAACTCCACAATCCACTGATAAATAGCACAATATTCAAAAAAATAGAAAAAATAAATAAAATTGGGTTAAACTATTAAACCAAAAAAAATTATTTGAAATATTCTTAAAATAAAAGAAGATTTATATTTGATTTATTTGATTTATGCAAAGTTATGTGAGCATTGGGCATTTACTTACATAACATTAAAATAGTACGACATTAAAAATAAATAAATTTGAGTTAAAAAATTAAACTGAAAATCATTTTAAAAAAATTATGATTAATTTATCCAAAATTTCTCTCTAAATTTCAACCGAAAAAAAAATAATTTTTTCTTCCCTTGGGACGTCCGAACATAAGAGCCCACAGCATATATGTTGGACCCCACCGAATGCATATGTGGCGGGTTTCTATTGGACATTTGAATGAAAGAACAGCTCGAGAGAAAGATTTTCAATCCTAGAAGGGTGCATTGTTGCATTGAATGCATTAAATATAATTAGTATATTCTTCAAACAAAATTAGAAAGAGTTTAAAAAATTGGATAATCATTAAATTATTAAGGTATGCTTGGCCTTTATTAGAGTTCAAATATATTCATTTTATGTAATATATGAAATAAAATTACTACTTATCTTAAAATTTATATAAATATATTTGATTTAAAAATTTCTTTTGAGCAAAATACAAAATTACATAAATTAGATCTTCCATTAGAGTCTTGCAAAGAAAATTTGAAGGCTTTCCGGCCATAAAACTTTATTATTAATGTGCATGTTAGGCGAGATAATGTGCCACTTTATTGTTTTTTTGCTTTTATGTAAGAGATATGATAGCTGATAAATGATAGAAAAAGTCTTTTAGTGTGCTCGATGCACAGTATTATTACGAATAAGTCTTGTTCTTTTATTCTTGAAGATCAGTCGTAATCAATCTATAATTCAAAAGAGAAATCAATTTTCTAGATTCCCAGCGAGAATTGGGCAAATATCATATAGGAGAAATATTCCTTTTTCTCACACTATATCCTAATTTAATGAATAAAAATTTATAAAATCCACTTTCCTGGAGGTAGATCGGTATATATATATATATATATATATATATATGTAATCCTATAATCACTAAATCCTATTTAGTTAGAGGCCAAGCTATGGCCAAAATAGCATTTAATGACCTCCAACTATTTTATTAAAAAATAATAATAATAAAAAAATTAAATATTTTATGTTTATAATGTGATATAAAGTGAAATTTTTATATTAAAATTTGTGTATTGAGGATAAAAAATATTTTTTTTAATAAAATAATTGGAGACCATTTTGACCATAATTATGACTAAAATGGCCTTCAACCTAATTCGCCCTGTTTGGCGCGAGGACCAAAACCAAGACCAAAATGATACTAGTTTAAAAAATAACAATAATAGTAATAATAAATTTTTTTAATTATTCTACATAAATTCTAATATAAAATAATATTATTTTACTTCACTTACTCAATAAGTTTTAATAAAAATATTAACTTTATTTTACATTCTAGATCAAAATACAAGATTTAAATATTTTGATCCACGATGTGAAATAAAGTTGATATTTTTATTAAAAATTATTGAGTATATGAAGTAAAATAATATTTTTATATTAGAATTTGTGTAGAACGATTAAAAAATTATATTTATTATTATTATTGTTATTTTTTAAACTAGTACTATTTTGGTCCTGATTTTGGTCATCGCGTCAAAAAGGCTACTGCACAAAACTACAAAAAGGTGGAAAAATTCAAGACTAGCAGGGTATCCTTTGGTTACTTATAGGATATCAATGATAACTGTAGAAAGAGTCTTCTTCAATCCAAATACTTACCATATTGTCAGCCGAACTTTTGGCCATCTTGATTACCTTCTGTGCACATATGGTCTCTAGTTTTAAAGCCACTGTAGTAAAGAAACAAATGCTAACCGCCTAAAAATCTAAGTTAAATTTTCTTTTAGAATAATATTTTTATAGACTCTATCGTTTGTGAATACAACAACCTCTAGCATTGCTATACTCTCAAGTATATAGAAGGTTAAGGGCTCCCTCCCTCTTTGTAGCTATTACATGCAATGGGTGTCCTTATTAGTCTCTGATTATAATTTCTATCCTCATGTTATCCTCCTTCTTGTTAAGAGTTGTGTGAAAACTGATCTTGATCACACGTCATGGTATAGTTTCTAGGATAGTTGGTTTGTAATTTTGATTAGTTTCTCTTCGTTTGTTATCTAGTACTCCACCAAGTAGTTTTTAGTGAAAGCATATGTGTGCTCTGACGATCTCATTTTCTTCTTCATTTTATTAGCATTACGATTGTTCCAAATCGACTATAAAATAATACAAAATTACTCCATTGGTTAGGTTGCTTTACTTTTCTTTTGAGTTTAAGTCAATTAAGCTTATAAGTACAAAGAGTAAACACTAATTTTTTGATTTATATGCATTCAAATTCCTCTTAGTTTCAAATCAATTAAATAAATTTTTAACTTGAGATAGAGTGAATTAGGTCCTATGACCATTAGTTTTATATGTAAAAGACCATTTTTCAGAAAAAGAGAGGTCGTCATGATACCTAGCACAGAGAGAGAGGTCTTGTTTGGCGCAAGGATCAAATCAGGACCAAAATGATACTAAATTTAAAAATAATAATAATAATAAATAAATTTTTTTAATCATTCTACACAAATTTTAATATAAAAAAATATTATTTTACTTCACATATTCAATAATTTTCAATAAAAATATATACTTTATTTCACATCCTAAATTAAAATATTCGAATCGAGTACTTTGGTGTAGGATGTAAAATAAAATTAATTTTTTTATTGAAAATTATTGAGTATGTAAAGTAAAATAATATTTTTTTATATTAAAATTTATATAGAATGATTAAAAAAATTTAATTATTATTATTATTGTTTTTTAAAATTAGTATCATTTTGATCTTGATTTGGTCCTCGCACCAAACATGCCCAGAGAGTACAATCTTTTTTGTGATATAAAAGACAAAACTATTTTGTTACATATGAAATTATTAGTTAAAGAATTTAAAGGGACCTGAATGCATATGATCCAAACTAAAGAGACCTCGTTGCCATTTTCCAAGTACATGCCCTGGTTGGTTGTCCTGCGACGGCAAAGTTATGCCGGCCGACGATGGCCGCTCTCCTTCCACTCCGACGCTTGTTTCGTGTCTCCGGCCTCAGTCTCTCCTTCTCCCACAAATCCAATCCTAACCCAAATCTCAAACCTAGCACTTACACCATGTCCTTGAAATCCACCATGAACATGCTCTTCAGGGAACGGGATCCCGACAAGCTTGTCGAGGCTTCAAGCTCGCCTCTGAGTCCTACCGTTTTCGCTGTCGCCACCGCATCTACGAAGCCACAGTACGCCGCCTAGCAGCCGCCGGCCGCTTCGACGCCGTCGAGGCCGTCCTTGAGCACCAGTAGCGCTTTGCCGCACATCTCACCCGTGAGGGCTTTGGCGTACGCCTCATCACCCTTTACGGCAAGGCTGGCATGGCACGTCAGGCTGCCGCCACTTTCAACCAGCACCCCTCCTTCGGCTGCCCGCGCTCCGTCATGTCTTTCAATGCCCTCCTCGCGGCCTGCGCCGCCGCTGGCGACTACCCTCGCCTTGTGGCGGCCTTCGGCGATGTTCCCGCTAGTGATGCCTCCATCTCCCCCGACCTCGTATCTTACAACCTTCTGATAAAAGCTTTCTGCGAAATGGGAGATCTCGATGCCGCCTTCAGTTACCTCACAGCAATGAAGAAGAATGGAGTTTCCCCCGATTTGATCTCCTTCAACACTCTTCTCAGCGGGTTCTATGCGGCAAAGAGCTTTTCCGACGCCGATAAGATCTGGGATAAAATGGCCAAAGAGAGAGTCCAACCACACACAAACAGCTTCAATGCGAAGATGAAGGGGTTGGATGCAGAAGGAGATATTTGGGAGGCTGTGGGTATTGTTGATGAAATGAAGCAGCAATTAGGACTAAAGCCAGATATTTCTAGCTTCAATGCATTGATAAAGGGAGACACTGCCAAGATGGGAACTTGAAGCAGGCTAAGAGGGTTTATGACGATCTGTGGCATTCTCATCATTTCTACGATACTTATTTTATTTATTTGCTTCTTCATTATAGCTCAATATTCGGCACTATATAACATAACTGGCATTACAATTGTTTTATAAATTTAATGTTCAAGTTGACTGTAAAATATTTGTTGATATGAAAACTAGTTAAACCGCAAGCACACGACGGTGATATTGTAGAAAGCAAGTGCGAGTACGGGTCGAATCCATAAGAATGGGTCGAAATAAACCGAATATAATCTCCTCAAAACAATTTGATTGAGATAAGATGCAAATGAAAATATTAAATATTTAAATGCAATTGAGTAGAAGTTTGAACTAGAACATAAAACGTTTAATAAAAACTGAACCACAGCTCAAAGATGAGCTACAAATTGAAAGTACTTTTGCTGAAATGAAATGCAAACTAAAGCTAGAGTTCGTTAGAACAATATAAAATTAAAACTACAACTTAGTGAAATAAACAGAACTAAAAATAATGCGAAAAAAGAAAGAAACAGATTGAGCTTAAAGTCTGGCTGCCACTGATGCCTGGCGAGTGCTTTCAAGCTTTGTGCTTTGGTCCTCTGCCTTGCCCGAGAACAGCAACCAGCAGCCAGCCTCTTTTCCTTGCCCGAGAACAACTCCAGCCGCTGCCTTGCCGAGCGCACCTTCAGTCCTTTGATGGCTTCCATTATAACTATATATAATATAATCTTTTCTCCTTCTCTCATAATAATTTTTTTAAGTAATTTTTCATACAATAACTTCATTAATTTGACTCCAATTCTCTTTAGCTAATTAAAGAGCTAGTTAATATTTTTCATGACCAGCCATCAATACTTAAATTTGACTTTAGTGCTTCAAGATTGGTGTTCTATGCTTTGATCTTGCCCATTAATATTTATGCTGTGATGTCACCTACAAATATTCATAAAAAATATATCTGAATAGTAATTTGATTCTAAATAAATATTATCGAGAAAATTATGCAATGAATGCCCTTAAATTTTAATAATATATTAATAATTCAATTTATATACTAGAAATAAAAAATATAAAAAATATGCTTATATGATATAATATTGTTATTAATTTTACAATTTTAAATATATTTAACTGTTCATATAAGTATAATATTTTGATCTTAATAATATTTTAAATATATTTTTAAATTTTCGTATGAACGGTTATACAATTAGCTAGTATGATCGTTGACTTAGAATCCTTAAAAAGGGAATGTCATGCGTTTAATATTCCCATGCATGCACTTAATATTCTTTAATTATTATTATTTAAAAAAACATTGACTTCAAGTCAACTTGAATTGGATTTCAACAAACACAAAATTGGACAATATTTTCAATCTCGAGTTAACTCGAACTCAGTTAAATATTTCTACTGGTTATCAATCTTAATAGAGCTTGTAGCCAAGAACAAGAATGCATTTTGATTGTCCAAGATTTTCAAGTTAAGATTTTACTCATCTTAGCATTAGAGTATTTCTAATTAAAAGTCAAAAGCATGTCTACTTTCTTTTTGAGCAAGCACAAGAAACACAATCTTCCACAAGGACTCTTGTAGCTATATATAATTAATAAGTTATACTAATCCGACATACTAAATGTTATCAGAGAGTTGTCGTAGAGAAAGTAGATCGATATACATGCTACAAAGTTTGCTTTTGAAACTCTAAATAGAGAGAGTTCCATCACCATCATCAACATGTAGTGTTAAAGGAAACTCATCAAGTGAAGCATTGCTACGTGAAGTCTTCACGAGTAGAAAAAAAAACTTGAAATAAATTGTTATTTAAAAGAAGTAAACTAATTCCTGTAAATCACTGTATTCGTAAGTGAAGTTACTTTTATCTATTAGTTATTGATTTGAGTTTGAGTTTGAGTTTTTCACATCAATTAAAACTTTGTACTTCTATATTATGTACTTTATAGTTTCTTTTATTTTTTTAAAGTACAAGGAGTTCTTGAGAATCTTTAGCCTTTCTTGAAGACTTGAGCCTTTGTTTGGTTCGTGGCCAAGTTAGTCATGGCCATTTTTTAAATTTTTTATAAATATATATATATATATATATATATATATATATTTTGAGATATATATATATATATGATGAAAAATATAATCAGTCAATTGTAAGAATATTAAATAAAATTAATTGATATTTTGAAAATTCTATAAATTATTTTTTTTAAAAAATAGTCATGATTAAGTTGACTACTAATTAAACAGAAATTAAAGATCTTAAGTAAAAAGGGGACATTTACATACATAACACTTCATATCATCATATTTATATATCAAATATTTCTTTTTAAAAATTATACGCCACACACCTAAAAATTACATTCCACACTTTTCTTATACCCTACACACTTTTTCTAAAGCTGCAGTGTAATTTTTTAAAAATGAGTATGATACATGTAATTATGGTAATATGAAGTATTTCTTGGGCAAGCTGCACATTTAACACAAAAACCAGTACATATTCTGGCTTCTTATTTATGTTCTTTCTCATGAGAACCACTATTTTACACATATATGATGCCAACCATGATTAAAATGAAAAGAGAAGACATCCTTCCTCCCTAAGCTCCTTCGAAATCACTACAACAATATCGAACATCAGCCATCGAATTTTTATGATCGAGTAATTAATTCGGTCACTAATTCGCTACCATTTGGCGACCAGAGATAGTAACAAAAGCAAAAAACAGCTAATCTTCACTCCTTCACAAAAAAAACCTAATATTAAGGGTCTGTTTAGTTAATGAAAAAAATCATAATTAAAATAGTGATAGTAAAAAATTTAAAAAATTATTTTATATCTCATTCTACATAAATTTTAATATTAAATAATTTCTTTATTTTACTTTTAATATAATTTTTAATATAACTAATTCACTTTATTTTATATCATACATATTTTTTGAAAAAAAAAATTATCTAAATTATCTTTTTTATCCTCCATCCAAATAAAATCTAAGAGCAATTAGATCGCTAGCTCTAATTTGAGCCTACATGTAACTAATTAAGTATTTATAATTTTTAAATTAATAAAATTAGTCCTCTATTTCTGTATAATATGCAAATAAAAGCTTTAGCATTAATAAATTAAGGGGTACAACAAAGGATATTAATTATCTCCAATTAGTACTGAACAAGTTTGGACATTATCTCTCCTTTAGGTTTATTTGTTTGTAAGATTAAATTTAACAAGGTTAAAATTAAACTAAGTAGAGATTTTTTTTATTAAAAGTTGTGAATGATGTGAAATAAAGTTAGTTATTATGTTGGCATGTGTGAGGGATATGATATAAGTTAGTTATTATTTTAGTAATGTGTGTAGGATGTAAAATAAAGTTAATTTTTAATATTAAATTTTATGTGTGATGTGATATGCCAGGTTAATTTATAACTTCAAAACAAACAGAGCTTAAAAGGTTAGATCTAATTTTCAAAACTGCTAAATTAGTCCATAAGTTAAAAAAAATGTTTTTCACTGAGTTCATTTATTAATATTGAATAACCTTTTTGCACATTAATTTAAAGATAAATTTACTTCTTTGGAAACTAAATATCGTGTTTGTTAGACAAGTTTTATACTAGCTGTCAACTGCCTAACACAATCCTCCGTGTTTCTCATCTAGGACTTGGGACCCAGTAACAATACGTTAGAAGGATCTCACATATTTTGAGATAAATGAAGACTTGTTATTTAGTAGAGCGCAATAGAAATAAATGATTCATGTAGCTGATCCTATCCGTTGTATCTGGATCTGCGCCAGCGCATCTGGAGCGTACATGTGGAGGGTCGATGTAGCAAATGCACAAGAAAAATCCAATGGCAGGCACATGACAAAAGGCCCACTTCGAAGAATTCAAGCCGAACTCTCCAAGTTGAACTGCCTACACAGTTAAGTACAAAGTAAAGACTTCCATGCTGCTTTTAAGAGATATGATTAATCTGAAGGGACCGTGCAATTCATATGAGTAGAGCCTCCACGCTCTGAGCACGCTATCATTATTAAAGTCATGTCAGAAATAGAAGCTATTTCTCTGAAGTACTTGCTCCTTCCGAAGTGATTGCTCTAAGATAAATTTAGGCTATAGAGATCTCATTGTAATAAAGAGAAGGAGGCCTAGACTCTCTCTCTCTTTTTTCTCTCTCAAAAGGCTAACTCCGGCTCTCTTTTCTGTAAAGACTTTTTCTCTAGTGAAAATCTTTGAAGTCGACATGAGATTGGCGCTGTGGTTTTCCTGCTTAACAATTTCTACATAAAAACCTCTTCTCTAATTCTCTCAGATTTCTAGTATCAACACTATCTAGTAGAATAAAGCCTTGATTGTTATTGTTGTTGTCGCTGGAAACTAAATGGACTCGCTTGGGCTAAAGCCCAACTAGAACACCCAAACAAATATACCAGGCATGTTCTAAGAGAGAGAGAGAGAGAGAGAGAGAGAGAGAGAGAGAGAGAGAGAGAGAAGCCATTAAAAGAATCATGCATAAATGAAAGTAACGAGAAATACCATACCACACACTTGCTTTCAATTCTTGCTTACATTTAATATTGGTTTTGTATGTGATTAGTTAAACAAAAAGAGATTTGCAAGTAAAGATCTGACATTAGTTAAGCAGGTCTTACCCCTATAAAAGAGGAACAGAACCCACCATCCTTTCTTTCTTCCACTTTTCATCATCCCCTTCTTCTATTTTTAGCATCTATGAAATGCCAATCCCTAACCTAAACCCCTCATTTCATCCATATCCAGCCTTGTTCATCTTCTTCTTCCACCTCATCTAAATGCCAATCTTATTCCCTCTCAATACTATCTTATCTGCTGCCAGCCTCACACCCAAAGTGTACATTACCTCCTTTTCTTTCCTTCTCACAAGAGGCATCTCCCTTTCTCTTTTCTTTCTCCTCTGCTTTATCATCTTCTTGCAGCCCTTTTCTTTTCTTTCCAGACTAGTAAAAGCTAATTATTTGCATTATGGGCTCATCCTCCCCTCCCTTTCTCTTATTGTATCATTCTCCACCTTCCTTTACCTTGAAACTCTTAGTAAAGGCTTGAGCTCGTACGTTAATTAAGACTCAAGAATAATTTTATATTCTAACTTGTTCTTATAAACTTATTTATTTTACATGCATAAGGTTTTCATTTTGATCTTAGGTTACAAATAATTTGGGGTTAGATTTCTGACTTTGTATGTACCATGTTATATCTCTGATTACCAACTAATCTAAAAGCTTGAGCTTGAAATGTAAGGCCCACAAATAATTAATTTCATATTATTCTAACAGAAGCCTTTGCTAGCTTTTTCTGAATAGGCCTCATCAATCTAGCTACTGCTACTGTTGCTGCTGATCTTTCAATCTTATTTAGTCGTTTTCTTCCTTAAAACCCTACCTGTATACTCTCCCGAAGGCCGGCGTCCACAGTTCATTAGAGGTACTCTCGCTGGACACTGGGTAGGTGCTTGCTATTGGAACTAGACATAGCCCTCGGCTTCTTAGATCTTGACCGTTGGACTTCTCCGAGTTCTATAAGAAATATTGAAAAAGTAACCACTGGTGTAATATATATCTTTTAATATTGCAAGCATATATATATATAT
>JAEMOT010002748.1:99771-116813 GCA_019297695.1 Apostasia ramifera | reverse complement strand
TATATATATATATATAAAATTTTTAAATTTTGAACTGAAGAGATACCTGCTGTTTCTGCATGGGATGACCATTCTTCAAATATGGAGTGCTCAAGGCCTAATCAATGCACATAAAAGTATTTAGATTAACATATTTCTACTACTTTATTATCATGATTATGCATGATTTTGTCATGTAAAAAAAGAGTATGCATGCTTAATTCATACGTTAACTTGATCATGGAGGAACTTAATGTACTCAATGGCCTCGTGGAGCACTGAGGCTGTATCAGTCTGCAAGAAATTAAGAAGAAGAAAATCAGCTACAAAATCGTAGAATAGTTCTATTAATATTACACCTTAAGAAATTAATCAAAAATTAATATAATTTCAGTTAACATTATAAGATGGAAAATTGATAATAATAAATGTAGATGACCTTTCCAAAAGGTGAAACAAGCTGCTGAAGAGCAGTGATTCTGTCTCCTAATTTCTCTTTCCTAACCTGCAATTACTATGAAGCTCTCAATGATACACACACACATATATATCCCATCATGCATATCTTGGAGAGGAAGCCAAATTAAAGAAAAAGAATCAGCTACATTTAGTTAATCAAGAGCAATACTGTAGTTCTTTTTAATTAGAATTTATATATGTCAATGGTGCAGTTAGAATATAACACGGTTCTTGACTCAAAAACTTATAACGATTAGCTTAAGCTTTTAGGTCAGTTAATAATTAATAAGAGATTTAACATGTATAGTATTAGAATAAGGAGTACTCTCAAATTTCAAACTCTGATGTATGATTTGATCCAGTTATTGATATCGTAAACTTTAAAAAAATAAGTACTTATGCTAAAATTCATGCTGCAAAGCAAGTAATTAAGCTTATGCATGAAACGACACGTTAGAAAATAAAATTATTTTTAGGCCATAAAACCATACTAGCTTAAGTTGTTGCTTCAATGTTTCTTGGTTATACTTATTGGGTTAGATAGCATTTTGATTAGAATCTACTATGGAGTCACCTTGAAGGCCGGCAATGACGGTTGTGCCGTCTCCATTCGTGGCTTTTTCAGCGAAACCTCGCCGCTGGTCTTCTTAATTTCCTCGACCGCCCCCCCTGAGGTCACCGGTAGCTCCGAAGAAAAGGAAGAATAAGAACCTTGGCTGGTTTCACCCATTGTTGCAGCAGAAGCATTCCAAAAGGGTGCGTTGTTCTTGAATTGCAGCTGATTTACGGTAGACTGCTGCTTCTGGTTGAAGAGCTGCTCATGAGGAGGAGGCCTATAACTCCATGGGGGCTGATGATCACTCACCATCTGAGACTGGTAATTGGGCATCTCCTGCTCGCCGTAGAACGAATTCTGAATCATCGAGAACGAGAATCCGTAGGAGGAAGACGAAGGAGAAGAAGATGAAGAAGATATTGAATTAGATGGGAGCAAGAACGGCTGGCTCATGTCGGTAGACGGCATCATCGTCGTCGAGCCCCCGAGCTCCTGCCGGAAAAGGGGCCTTGGGATGGGATCTTCTTGGATGAGCATAACGTGAGAGCTTGATCTCTTACTGCATGCACTCATCACAAGCATATTAAATAAGAGAAATTCGGATCTATAACATCAAAAAAGAGCAGTGCATACGGTGGCATACGGTAAGGCTTGGCTGAAATCCATGAAAGGAGCGGTGAAGCCGAGGGAGGAGCCGGATGGTTCGCCGGAGGGTTCGCCGGAGATGAAGGAAGCGGCCATAGCCTGGCTGATACCTTCGTCCGCGAAGCCGGTAGTGGTCCTCGAGGCGCTCCACCAGTTGTTGCTCTGAAAATCTTCCGCCATGGATGCCTGCGGATGATCTTCTCCTCCTCTCTCTGTTTCTGCTTTGAGGAGTTGTTCTCTCTTCAGTGAGTGTTCTTCTTCTTCTTCTTCTTCTTCTTCTTCTTCTTCTTCTTCTTCTGCTTCACGATTTTGTTTGCTTAAATGGGAAGGACGACTGAGGTGAAATGGTATTTATAAACTGTACATTACCGTTAGGAATGTACGGATTGGTTAGTAAATATTAATTAAATAAATTTGTGGCCTTCAAATTAGATTTACAAATATAATTGAATTAATTTTTTTTTTTGAACTAAAAAAAAAATTTTAAAATTCAAATTAGATTGTTAAATTTAAGTCTTAAATAAAAGTTTAATTTAATCATTGGACTGTTAATTAATTTTCATCTTAATTCTAAAATCATATTTTATCTAACAAGATTATGAACTAATTAAGCTCCCTCCTAAATTTCGAAGATAAATAAAAGAGTATAATAAAATTTAGGTACATTTTTTCAAATTTTTAACATCTAAAATTCTAATTATACCCTTTCATCTCTCCACTGCCAGTGTAGAGAGAGAAAAAAAGAGAAAGTTATAATTAAAATTTTTTAAAACATTAATAATAAAAAAGTTAGAAAAAAATTTAGATGTTAAAAATTTAAAAATTAGAGGCACAGATGTTAAAAAAGTTCTATTATGACGTAGATTAAAGACTTAAATGTAATTTACTCTAAATAAAAATTTAAAATTGCTGAGAAATTTTGGTTTTTGGGATATGAATATTGGTCTAATTAAATTAACTCAACTTTAGCCTATTTAATTACACATCAAGTAAAATAAAATTAAATCATATGTGAAGTGCTTTAATTAAAGATCAAAATTAGTTGTAATTGATTTGAAGTCTAAAATATGAATAAAATCATTCACTTTTACACTTTTCAAAATATTTATTTAAATTGATACTATATAAAATTATAAAACTATCACTTTAAAATAACTTTAAGATATTTAATATGAGAAAATAATTTCATAATATAGATTTTAAAGATAAATTATTTTTAAGTCCTTAAATTAAATAATTCAATTCATAATATTAATGACCTTAAATTGAACTAAAAATAACAAATACTTCTTAAATAATATTATCACTAATATATAATCATAAAAGTGCAATAAACATAATGTTAATGTAAGCAATTTACTAATAATAATTATACAAATTAAGAAATAATTTCTGATAATAAAATTTAATTCCACAGGCTAATGGATTGCTGACGTCATGCTTAAAGAATGGAGCTGTCACTCTTCTAAACGGGCCCGTCGCGTGCGAGCGTGCCGGCCGTGTGGGCCAGGCCCGTTACCGCTACAAGTCAAAAAGCCCGACAGCGACCCGTTCTCCTTATTTTCCTCCTCTTCCTCGAATTTTTTTTTTAAATTAATAATTACATTCTGCTTTTTGACTTAAAATAAGTAATTTTCCACCCCAGAAAGTAAAAAAGAAATTGCAGATTTACATACATATCCTTGATTCATCTTACATTACATATTAAATTTTTTATTTTTTAATTTTACAATTTTACCCCTCAAATAACGAAAACTAATAGAATATGTATATTTGTAAATATGTTCATAATATTTTGCATATATTAATAATAAAAATCTAAATAATTATAATCAGTAAATTTTTTTTTTAATCTTGAAAAAGACCTAAATATGTTATTTTTGGATGATTTAGGGGTAAAATTGTAAAATTAAAAAATAAGAAATTTAATATATAATTTAAGATGAATTAAGGGGTATACATGTAAATGCACCAAAAGAAATTAGAAAAATACTAAAAGTTCTAACCTAGCCAACACGCACCGAAGAGGAAAAAAAAATATTTTTTTTAATTATATATTTTTTCTTAATTAAACCATTAATTACCTATTAATTTTGTGTGCACAGATTTAATCATCCCGTCTATCTCTGTCCCCAATTAATCATGCATGGTGAAGACAAATCTTGAGCTGATTGGAATGTCTTCTGCTCAATGATGATGCTAAAAATTATGAAGAGAAAATCGAAATACTAATCGTAATTAATTTATCGTGCTTTTTTCTCAAAATTTTGAAAACCGAACCTAATTTACAACCAGTAAGAAGAATTAAAGGTTCAACTGGGGTCGATCCGGAATCTGAACGTCATAATAATAATAAATCAGATAAAAATTAATAACTTAATTTTAATAACTTTTAATTTTGCTAATCGGTGTATCTATTAAAATAAAATAAAATTTTAATTCTTTCTGAATATTTGTTAAATAATAAAAAAGTAAGATGGTATTCTAAAAAAATTCATAATAGAAAATCTCAATTTTTTTTTAAAAGATTACTAATAATAAAAAAGATGATATTTATAAAATGATAATTTTTTTAAATAAGTACTAACAAAATAAGAACGTCTTTATGTTAAATAATAAAAAATAGTATGAACTTTTTTTAAGAAAATTAATTAAAAAATTAAAATAAAAAAAAGCAAATTAATCAGTCCATGGGAGCTATGTGAGTCGTTCATTGTAAAGTTATGTCCCACATTACTACTTCAAAATTTCAAAACATAGCTTATAAAAATATTGAGTTTAAACTCGGTTGAACTGCAATGGTTCGACTCCGATTTTGTTTGGTTCAACTTGGTTTTATAGCAAGCTTGATTCTGAGTTTAGTGGTTCGACTACTGGTTTTGACTTTTAAAACCATGCTTTTTCTAAGTCCAAAGTATTTAATGAATGTATCAAATGGAGAAATTCTGAAGTTTTAAATGACCAAATTATAATTTTCATGCAGCAGAGGGCTCACGTGCAAGGGTGGGTCCCGCACGGAATGTGAGGCTGAGATCTCTTACTCGTTTTTAGGAGTTGAGGCGCTGACCACAGGTTCCACTGGGCTGACCAATTTCCGCGTGGAGAGATTGGCCTTAAATTTTTTTTTTTTTTTTTTTTTTTTTTTTCTTTTCCCATTTTTTTTTTCAACACGATCATTCTACTTGATAGACTGCCAAAGTCAAAACAAGACATGAAAGCCGCCCATTAAAGTCAACGCGGGCAGTGAGTACGCATAGCACGCGCACCAAGGTGGGGAGCATGAGGGGCCAGCTGACACTCCAGCAGTTCTTGAGTCCATTTGAAGCTCAGTCGAGCACGATTCGATGCCAATTTCAAATCGAAAATATTTTGATTCCGACCGGTCGCATCTCGATCTCGAGCGGACTCGATTTTAGATATGAGCCGGGCTTGCTAGTATTTCAAGGAGAAGAAAACTTCTGACGATTGATCGAAGAAACCACGAGTTTTTCGACAAGACGACCTCGAATACTTAAATTAGATTTTCAATTACGAATAACGGGAAAGAGTAACTCGCAAAAACGCTCTTCTCCTATTATACAATATCTTATGCCAAAAAATTATAATCTCATAATTGTCACAAACCAAACAACTAGCCGAAATATAATATTACATCTCTAGTGACTCACCTAGACTTGACTCATTGTAGAAACTTGAATTCCACTCTTGAATATGAATTCAACCAATAGAGGGGTAAAAGTAAGGAGAAAGTAGTGGCAAGAAGCAGCATACCAGGTATATCAAAAAAAATAAGAAACAACATACCAGGAGGTGCAAGATGAATATCTGCTTTTAAATATTCTAATTTTCCATAGAAAACTTTCCTTACTTTTCTTTATGTTTTCAGGAAAATTCCTATAAGTGTTCTGTGGTGAAAAAAGGGAGTTATATTTTAATATACATAAGAGACCCCCTCATTTTTTAATGATATTATTAGAAAGAATACGTAAATACCCAAAAATGGAATAAGGGTCAAGACACAGCCAAGTGCCAGTGGTTTACTCAAGTGCCCCTCGAACCATGCGAAATGATCACCTATCACATGGTTTAAAAATTCTGCAAAGAATAACTTATCTTCTTTAATCGTTTTCTTATTGCGAAACCTTTAATAAGAGGTAGAATCTAAATTGCTGGCCACCACTGTCAAACTTCACAACCAACAATGAATTGTCGGACACTCTCTAGGTGCATCTCTATCTTTACTGTAGCAACAACATCATAGTCTTTGAACATTAAGTATCTATCTCTTTTTTAGCTTCTTTTATAAGCAGAGAACATAGAAATAATTTTTGATGTGGTTTGACGAGACAACCCAATACATCATTATTTAAATGAAGCCACTCTTGCATCATGACTTCACGAGGTGCTAATGCGACCACTTTTCATAATCGCTTGAGATTCTTTGGACCTTCTAGAATACACATGCAATTCTTTGAGGAAGTTACTTCTCGTAGAACAAACGAATGGGTAGAATAACCTTGAGTTTTGAGATACCTTCTTAAGGATTGCTTCCTTTGAAGCCTTTCTCATATGACGACCATTAGTCCTTGCTCCCGGAATCTCTTCATTGAAGACTATCCTCAAATCTCATGCTTTTTTAAACATTCTTTTTATGGGGGATTCATATCTTAGATTTACTAGTATTGCCAAAAACTTCATTCTTCGATAACGATTCTTTATTGATAATAGATGACCTCCTCAGAAAAACTAATTTCCAAGAATTTTCGTAAGTTTAGAGCTTGAATCTTCTTCAACATCACTATAAAGGTTGATAAGAGATTGGATCAACGGATGGACAATCAGATGTGTTGAAGAACTCAATAGCAAGAATCAAACCCAACAAACAATTAGATCATTCATTATACCTTTACCAATCTTGCCAAGAACATTGTTCTTCTATAGCAGATTTTCATCAATAACAAATGGCCTCCTTCAAAGAACTTTTTTCAAGAAACATTTGATGAGATGTGAATCCTAGATCATCTTCAACTTCACTATTAAGTTGGATAAGAGATTAGATCGCCGAGTGGACAATCAGACTGTTGGTTAAACCTATTGGACCATCTATCACGTTCACCATGCAACAAATTTTTTATTAGCAAACAAATGCACAAATTCTAGAGTTGTTCGAATGATGCAATCAAATAAGGCATAATTATTTGAGTATTTTCAAAGCCAAAACTTTTTATAAGATTTCTCTACTTATATGTCTCTTGTTCATCCATACACACTATTAGATGATTACTAATCTAAGGGATTATTTTAGGATTTCAGAGTATAAAGAGAATTCTCTCTTCAAATCTCTCCAAAGAATTTTAAAGAAAAGTGTAAATAATTATGGACTTCACTTTTCTTCGTATTTGAGATTTTTCATATAAGACCCAATGTTTTTCTTATTCTTTTTCTTTCTTGTTATATTATCTGCATTAGATTTCTTTGCAATATTATTTGTTTTTCAATTCAAATGTGCTCTGTTGTGAAGAAAAGATCTCGAGAATATAGTATTGCTAACGATGTGTGATTCTTAACATTAAAGAGAAGCTTTTTCAACATTCTTTCAAGGCTTCTTTATTCTTCATCCTTGTCCTCATTAAGAATAGATATCCTAATAGAATCAAGCTAACATCATGTTTGGATTTGGGCAGCAATTAATTCCTTAGTTATTAAACAAAATACCCTAAAAATGATAAGGTAAGTTTATTAGTGAAAAAGCTTGAATATTAGAATTCTCACTTATTGAGGTGTTGGGGCCTTAACCAAAAATAAACATCTAAATCATAGCTTAAATTATCACTACTATAAATTATACATAATATAAATCATAAATTTTTGTGACTTATTGGCACCAATTTTGCAAAATGTTACTTATTTTCAATAATTTACTAATAAATTAATTAATTATAGTTTAAATTTTTAATTTACTAAATTATTCAACAAATTAAAATTTAATTCACTAAATAATTCAATAAATTAAAAATTTAAATTATGATTAATTAATTTATTAATTATATTATTGAGACTGTTGTAACAACTCACTAACCTTTATACATATATATACAAGCCTATTTGTATATACATATTTATATTTACATATTTATAACACATATATACATGCCTATTTACACATATTTATGTACATATG
The DNA here is from genome assembly GCA_019297695.1 of Apostasia ramifera. Taxonomy (NCBI): domain Eukaryota; kingdom Viridiplantae; phylum Streptophyta; class Magnoliopsida; order Asparagales; family Orchidaceae; genus Apostasia; species Apostasia ramifera. The sequence goes on along the minus strand of JAEMOT010002748.1, from coordinate 108,993 downwards.
AATATATTTATTTATTTATATACACATGAGTGTTTATATACATATTTATATATTTATTTATGATATGAAATTATAAGAAATAAATTTATATACTAAAAGCAAAATAAAAAATTATTATTCAATAGAGTACAATTAAAATAAAGAACTCGTACAACAAACTTAGTTGTTATTTGACGTGTATTTATGCACGCATGCACACACACTTGCGCACGCACATAGATATATATATGTATTTATATATGCATACATTTATATATAAAACGATAGTCCCAAGTTCGAATTCACAGTACCACAATTTCAAATTGGGGTGGTAAAAATTATAGGGTTAATGATGATAATGGAACATAGACAATTTTACAACTTTTTTTTGAAAAAAGAAGACAGAAGGAATTTTTTTTTACATAAATAAAGTACAAGGTTACATCACAAATAGTTGGAAATCTAAGCCTTTTCCTTTTTTTTCACAACATAATAAATCTGTGGTTTTTTTGTAAAATACTACTATAAACAGAAGTAATGCCAGAGTGAGAAATTTATACTTAGCACACAACAACTACCAACAATTAACAAATTGATGATCATGGCACAAAACCTGACCTTTTTGTTGTGTGGATTCTTCCTCTTTTCGATTCCCACTTCCATGTTTATTTCCTTTTTGAATTCAACGCTGGCTAAAAGCTCTGCATGAGACAAAAAAAAAAGACATAATAAGTTGACAAAAAGGCATATATGAGTTTCAGTAATGTTACAAAAACAAAATAAACAGTAGCAAAAGAAAAAAGAAATATAATAATCAAGCAGTTTGACAGAAGTAAAATAGGGCGCATGGCATAATAAAAAAGCATTTTGCTCTGTAAAGATTGGAAAAGTGAATTTTGTCTTCCAAGTTCATGAATAAACCCAAATGCATACAGGTCTTGCATTAATGCAAGTCTGAGGGGATTAAAAGCACATTTTTTTGTACCTAATAAGTCTATTAACGCAACAACGCTGCATCTGCGAACATTTTTTGTAGATTTATTTAAGATCTTTGTACGTCGATCACATGCAATCCGATATTCAGAATTAGCTAAGATGGAACAAAAAGTTCAGTTTAGCAATCATTTTTGTACTTGCAAGAATTACTTCAACTTGAGATGCTTGAGGTAAATGAGAGAGTTTAAGCACGAAACCAAGATTCTCTATTCACAACTTCATGCAGGACAGAATGCATGGATGAAATGTGGAGTAGAGATCAGCAATAGAGAACAAATAAAAAATGATTACATGGGACCAAGCATCCACTAAAATATATAAACAAATAATCTAAAAATGTGTTCACTAATTTAACACTAATAGGCTCAAACAATTAAAAATAATAAAATAATATGCATCAATCCATAAAAAACGCACAACATGATTTAATCTGAGCCATTGATTTTGAAGATATCGCCACCACCGCTGCCACCACCGCTACCACCACCAGCACCACTATTACTACTACTAATCCTTCATACCCTCTACATAATGTTTGTTTTGTGACTACTTCAGACTATATTTGCCTAATTTGCATTATTGTCTTCAAGAGTGAATTGAAGGGTTGTCAATTCACTAAGCCCACGTCAGTTGGTAACGAAGGCTTACACATTGAATATTAAACGAAGGTCAACTACACATCATAAACATCACCAACATGCAAGTTTTCAGTAGTTAAACTCCCCCCACCCTTTGAAATAGTCGATATGGCTTAGACACGAGTTAGAATGATGGACCACAATCAGAATTTTTTTTTTGTTTAGATTCAAATTTGAGATCAAGACTCTCTGCACTTTATAAAATTTAAGTTGCCAAACTTAAAATGTTAGCCTAAACATCAAAGTATATGCATTTATATTTATGTTTATCTAAACAAATCCAACTCATCCAATCCTGTCACAGTTCTCGTTTAATAGACAAAATCCAACGCCAATTATATGAATTTAACTGCCAAACTCTTTGTCATAGAAAGTGAAACCAAACTTCCAAATTACAGATCAGTCACTTACTCAAATACTGGTTATAGTGGCACTAAATGATTTTGAAAAAGATTAGCAATCTATAGGCCATTATTTGTTGCAGGGGAGGTATTTTTTAATCTTTGCCTGAAATCAAATGGCCTGTATAGCGTTAAATAAAGAATAACAAACCTTCATTACATGAATAATTTGAGATAATAAATACTTAGATGTCTATGAAACTCATAAATACTTAGATGACGAGACAAGCATAAACCCAGGTTAACCCACTTAGCCATGGGAGTCCAATGAAGCTATCCACAAGTAAGCAAATTGGATCCCAGGGGAAAAAGGAGTCAAAGCACCGTTCTCTCCTTTTCTACTCGTAGAGCCCTTACAAGCCTTTTATTAATCCCTCCTGCTAATGTGGATCCTCTCTGGGTAATCTTTTCAGAGCTCAATCTACCCTCCATCATTACAATGCCCCTGACAACAAGTTGCTGCTAATCCTCAAAGAACTCTAGTAAGTAATGGGAAACGTGGTGCTTGTCTAGGCCCCCACAACTAGATATCCTAATTGTCTAGTTACATCTCTGGTTACCAACTAACCTAAGAGCTTAAGCTTATAGGTCATGGCTTGGCCTACGAAAAATTGTATATTCTAACATGCTCCATCATGCGCAAACTTATTTTCTTTGCAGCGTGGAATTTAGCAAAAGCATTTTTTTTATCCCTATGCTAGAGATAAATGGGGATCACCAAAATTTGAGCTTGAGACTACTCTGATACCAAGTTAAACCTTTAGTTACCAACTGACCTAAAAGCTTAAGCTTATAGGTCATGGCCTGAAAATCATTTTATATTCTAACATGACTATCAGAGGACATATTCTTTGTCTGTCCACTCACCATAATAGCCTTCTCCTTTATAAGTAAATGGTCTATCCTCCTTCAAGGACAGATCAAATTGTTGGCATACTAAAGAATTAGGCTCTTTGGTCCTTCTGACAACTCTACAAATTGACCATCAATGGTGAGAGATATTACAGAAGGCCCTCTTTCTTCTTTCTTCTTCCTCTGTGTGCTATGCGCCTGTATTATCACATTTTACTCACCTTTGACAAATCCTATTTTTCATCTAGTGTACTCTCTTTTTTAGGCTCAGTTGTTGAATGTAAGAGGCCCTTTCCAAACCATGCATATCCTTGTGTTCTGTTGTTGTTCTTTTCTCTAATGCTTTCTTTCCTTGCTTTGTTTCATAAAAGCAAACACTGCGAACCGAATCTCCTTACACAAGGTCAATTACTCATCTCCGGACTCAATCTCTCTGCTAACAAACTTAAAATGGTGAATAAGAAAAAATAAAAGTATTTCATGAAGCAAATGCAAAATGACTATGGGTTTTCAATAAGTTGAATACAACAAGAATTTCTAAGGACAACAATTTTGGCTTCAAAACAGTGACAACCAGCCTTCTTGGGAAGAACTCCATAGAGACATATAATGGAAGAACACAAAAAACTATAGAACACCTTAAGAAGTCATTTACAGGCGATGAACTTTTCATAATTAATGATTGCCCACAAGATCATACAACTTTCAATAACTTTTAGGTAAGATGTAATTGATTGCAAGTTATGTGAATACCAACCTTTAATAGGTTTCAGAAAACATAGAAGAACCAAGTGTAATCTCAGGGAGAAAGTAAAATATTTTCCATTAGCTATAATCTAAGTGTATTTTTCATGTATTTGAGGGCTGAACGCAGCATGGCTCTAGATTTCCTATCAGGCGTGATGCCTGATAGAATCATTTCTTCGTAGATAGCTGGAACCTGTATATTAAAATGAAATTAGCAAGAAATGCAAAAACATGAAGATCATGGATAACATATCACAATCAATACATACTAAAAAATACACCTTTTAGCATGTTACATAATGTCAGCAAAATAATGCATTTTCAAATACGAATGGACAGAAATATATTCAATTACAAATCCAGCCAGACAATTAATGATGTGATGACTAGCATAGCATATAATGATAATAATATGAAACTCAGCAGACTAGCACCCATACTTTTTCAATTACAGAACATCGCGTATTGATAATGTAGCCAATGTCTATCCACCCATCATTTGATACTGAAAGCAACAATTGAAGAACAATAGCACATATCTTATGGAACCTTAACCGATGGCCGGTTACCTCATTCTTCTAAACTTCAATTTCCATTATAATCTAGGAATTATTGTTGAAATTAAAGTTGCTGAATAGAACACCACAATCAAATTGTTGATTGATCCAGAGTGATAAAATCCTATAAAATGTTTTTAACATGCATGCACCAAATAATGGAGTTTAGACTGCTTCAACAAATAATGCTTGCAAAAAGGAGAAATTTTCAGGTAATGCAAAGGAAATATATAGGGTTCGGACAGCTTATTATGTAAATTGTTCGGAACCCACTGATAGGGTGCCATGTGGGAGGGCGAGGCCCATGTGATGCCCAAAGTCCCCAATGGCATCAAAATGCCATTTATATTTTTTGCATGGTATGAACCAGTTTTGGCTTAGTATGAACAATTTTTGCTTAATATAGCATTTTTCTGTTTTGTATAAACATTTTTATTTTGCTTAGTATAGATTTGTTTGCTTGGTTTAAACTTTTTTTGCTTGGCATAGAAATTTTTGCTAAGTATAATACATATATTGAGCAAAAATATGTTTTACTAAGCAGAAAAATATTTATACTGAGCAAAAAAAGTCTATACCAAGAAAAATACAGCTCATATCACGCAAAAAAATTTAAAAAGCATTTTGATACTATTTAAGGCGCGAGGTGCTGCATGGGCCTTGCTTGCCCATACGATGCCCTATTATTGAGTTCCGAATTTATATTGTAAACAATTCAAACCCAATAATTTAAGAAATAGAAAAGCTTGTACTGGTTTTTATATTTGCAAGATATCTCATAAACCTAAAGGTACATATTTCCTATCAGATTAATAAAAATGGCAGTTACCTTTTCAAACTTTTCAACACGGATAAGAGCTTTCATAATCGTTGTATATGTCACAACATCAGGTTTTATATCCTGAAAGCACAATGAACTTCTGCATGTCAGTAACAATGATGGTGTACAAATTTTGTTTCCTCTTCAGCACATACGGAAGAATGTAAAACATATACTGACATGTTGCTTCATAAAATGCAACACAGAGAAGGCATCAGTGTCCCTTCTGTCTTCCCCAAATGCATTAATCAATGAGTTAAGGACTAACACACTTGGTTTGATGCCATCTGCTCTCATGACTCTAAAAACATGTATAGCCTGGTCGGATAAACCCTATAGAAACGACGCAAATAACAGCAAAGCATGTACGATTGTAAGATTTTTTTTAATATATATTCTAAGAAAATAACCATAAACAGATTAAGCTACAATATGTATTCACATACCCTCTGAGCATATGCATTCACCAATGCGTGATACATGGTTGGTGAAGGTTTCATTCCTCCAGCCTTCATCATCTCCAAGCACTCAATGGCATCCTTGAATTTTCCCGACTTGCCGTAGACATCAACAAGTGTAGTGTAAGTAACCACATTTGGCAGCACGCCCTGCTCCCTCATCCTGACATATACCTCTTTCATCTCCTCCCACCTTTCCTGCTCACCTAAAGAATTAATCACTATATTGTAAGTTGTCGCGCATGGAGCACAGCCACTGATTTGCATCTCCTCGAACAGCTGCAATGTCTGATCATGTCTTGCAGCCTTTGAATGTGCATCAATGAGTGTGTTCCATGTGACAACATCAGGCTCAATCCCATCAGCCCTCATCTGATCAAAAGCATCCATGGCATGCTGGAGACAGTTGTACTTGCCAAAAGTGTCGATCATAATGTTATAGAAATGGCGATCCGGGTGGATGCCATTGCTCCTCATTTCTCTCAACACAGCAAAAGATCTCTGCCACTCACCCTTATCCCTGAAACTTGCTAAGATCCTACTAAACACATAAGAATTCAAGTGAACATCTTTCATCTCCATCTCTTTAATCAAGATCCTGGCGCTATCCCAACGTCCAGCATTGGTATAAGCATCGATCAAGAGGCTGTAAGTGCGCTCGTCCGGCGCTACATTACCCCGCTCCATTTCGTCGAACACCTGCTCTGCATCTTGTAGAGCACCGATTTTCACGTAACCCTTGAGCAGAGCATTGTACGCGCGGGTGCGAGGATGGAGGCCCCAGTGGCGGAGCTCAGCGAAGATGGCCTCCGCTTCGTCGACACGACCAGCATTACCCAGGGCTGCGATGAGCTCGACGGTGGCAGAGGATTTCGGGGTGATTCCCTGAGCCTGGGTCTGGGAAAGGAGAGCGAGGGCGCCGTCGGGGTCGGCAGCACGGGAGAAAGCGATTATGAGGTCAGAGAGGAGGCGAGCATCAGGCTCGAGGCGGAGGGAATGGAGGTCAGAGAAGAGAAGGAGGAGGAGGGATGGGTCGGGAGGGTCGGGGGAGCGGAGGAGAGATTGGAGAATCAAGGTGTAATTCTGCTGGTCGGAGAGGATGCCGCGGCGCCGCATCAGCGCGAGGACGCGGAGGGCGAGGTCAGGACGTGAGTTAATGGCAGAGGCGGAGATGAGGGCGTTGAGGGTTAGAGGGGATAGTGAAGAGGAGGCGGAAAGGGAGAGGGCGAGATCGAGGCGGCGTTGGCGGCCGAGGGAGTGAATGAGGATGGAGTACAGGAGGTCGGAGGAAAAGCACAATCGGTGGCGTAGGAGCCAGGGGACAAGAGCTGCGGCGGTGGAAAGGGAGGCGGGGTTCGAGGCGACGGATTTTATAAGGGAGTGCCAGAGAACGGCAGGAACGGAACGGTAGGACGCGGCTAGGCGGAGCTCCTCAGCAGAGAGCTCCAATGGCGGGGAATCGACTGATTCGGCCTGAGCAACTATCGAGCTGGAGGAGGAAAGGAAGTCGATGAGAGGCGAGAAGTCAAAGCGTCGGGACTCGACGGAGGTTATGGAGTCTCGAGAGGCGGTGGAGATGGCGGCCACTGCAAGAATAGATGTGGGAGGAAGACCAAAATGGTGGCGAGGGACAGGAAATACCTGACGGCTGCTGGCGGTGGCTACGGCGGCGGAAGACGACGGCGGAGGGAGGAGGAGCATCGTCGTAATCTACATAAAAGTTGAGATTTTTTTCCTCTTTTTTGAGGTGAACCGAGTGAGCGAGAGAGGAAAGATCTTATCGGCTCCCGCTTCCCAGTTTTCTTCCATCTAACGTCCATCAGCAAGTAAATGGGCTGAAATATTTGGGCTTTTTTTGGGCTGAAATATTTGGGCCCGAGTGTTATTATTAATTTTTGGGGTAAATTGCATTTTGATCCCTTAGATCCTAAGATTTTTGCATGCTGGTTCAAAAAATTTGAATCATAACACTTAAGTCCACAAAGTCTTATGTTATTTGCACGCCCGTCAATAAGTTTTGAATTGTAGCATTTGCTTCACAAGTTTAGCGATCCATTGCCACTCGGTCAATCTGAGTTTTAACACTTTGTACTAATGATCTAAGTTAAATACAATATTGTAAGTGATAAAAGCACCACATTCTAATAAATCATCAATCTCAGAGTCTTAAATGTTAATATTCAAAATCCATGGATCAATGTACAAAAATTCTAAAATCTCAAGAACCAAAGTGTTATGATTTAAATTCTATATGAACTAGAGTGCACACATTTTAAAATCTAAGAGACCTATATGCAATTTACCACAATTGAATCATTTTATGATCCTCCAAAAGCCAAGGTCAATTGTACACAATTTTATTTCAAGGTTGATTGAGGGAGTCTTACTGGCATTCTTTCAATTTTGTTTTTGTTAAACTTTGTTTAAACTTAATCCGAATAATTTTTAAAATAATCGAAGTTCTCATAAGATGATTCGATCAAATTAACACTAGAACTAAAGCCAACCATATATAAAATCAATGAAAATTAAACTAAAATTTAAAAATGCAAATAAAGATCTTTATGTAGCTCCGACGTCTATCTGTTCTTATCTTGAAGACCAATCACTCTATTATTTTAAAAAAAATATTATATAACTTCAATAATTGATGTATAATAGTTTAGGGCTTTAATTTATTAGATAATTATTAAGTGAACTAAACTTAATCTATTAGATAATATAATGAATTAAAATTCTAAATCATAATTAGTCATTGTTTGTTAGTCATAGTGTTGTGTAGCATATGACTCTTTTATAAATATCGCTTTAAGTATATCTTTTAGCTTGTTTACTTTAAACATGTTTATAGAACGCCATTTGTTTTGTTAATTTTTTAAGCCTACAATATTTAACCTTAAGAAATGTTATTCACCGAGTAACTTAAATATTCTGATAAACATTAAAACACGAAAGGAAGCGGAACATTCCATAAGGCCTATTTGACAATGATGGGAAAAACCTCAATAAAATTATTAAGTACTAAAAGAGACTGTTGTTGCACCTTTAGGTGAATCTCACATCTATGAAAGATTGAAAGATATTGACTGTATATATATATATTAACAGATCTATTCTTTATATACGTGTTTTAGAATAAATGATACTTACAGTGAGACGACTGACTGCTATAAATGTAACCTAAGTCCATTAAATGAGATCAGGTTGCCTTACGAGAACAAGTTCTCATCCACGCATTGGGTCGTAAACTAAAAAGAGGTAGGAGACCGAATTTGTCTAGTTGACAGTTAGACGTCGATTTGTATCTCGGTTTACTTTGATGAATGCGTGAATTTCGGATTTAGTAATATAAAAGTTAAAGTTACAAGATCTAATTCCACGTTGCTAATCGAAAAGTTTTTATTAACATGCACTAAGACAACAATATGATTTTGGTGTACCTCCTGTGGTTTGTTGTTGAAGCAAAATCAAGTTGTTGGCTTGCCCCCATAGTGCATGAACTAATTGGTGGGGCTCAATTGGTCCTAGTGGTCCTTATGTACGTAGTTAACCTTACAAATATGCATCAATATTAAACAATATTTTTATGATATTATTATAAATCTAGATCTAATATCAAATTCCTTGTTATCTTTCACTAATTTCAGACAAAGGCAAGAAGAGAGAGAGAGAGAGATCATTAAACAATATTTTCATGATATTATTATAAATCTAGATCTAATATCAAATTCCTTGTTATCTCTTTCACTAATTTCAGACAAAGGCATGCAAGAA
>JAEMOT010002748.1:84409-99677 GCA_019297695.1 Apostasia ramifera | reverse complement strand
GAGAGAGAGAGAGAGAGAGAGAGAGAGAGAGAGAGAGAGAGAGAGAGAGAGAGAGAGAGAACATGGGGGAGATGGTGGATTAAAGAATTCAAGAGCTCAATGATTGATGTCTGATTTATATCATTTGGTAGATTCAGCCAAGAAATTGAGGGTTTGCATAACCAACATTGGAACCGCCATGTTGTGAATAAAAAATTGGAATAATTACATATTTAACCCTGCATTTAAATTTTTTAAACAATAGGATGGGTATGCAAATAAACACGAAAAACCGAGAACTGACTCAAGACTGAGCCGAACGGATCAATTTGGTTTAGTTCGGGTCAGTTCTCGGTTCTATTGCTCAGGTAAATCGAAACTGATCTGAAATAAATTAATTGTTGATTATTAAATATTGTATAGTTAATTAGTTGTGATCCTTCAACGTAAGAGTTAATATTGACTTTTTCAGTATGAATTATGATAAATTTAAGATTAAAATTTATAATTTTAACTATTCAACTAAAATTATTTATTTTTGGATTCTTTGTTATTATGATTCTTTTATAGTGGAATATTGAAGAGAATTCATGATTTAAGCTTGGAATCGGATCTGAATTAGACCCAAACCGAAAAATTCAATTTATGTTTGGTTTAGGTCCAATAAACTTGGTTTGGTTCTAGTTCCTAAAATCATAGAACCGAGTTTAATGAGTTCAATCAAGCCTGCGTTATTAATATATTAGTAAGAGTTAATTACACTCGGGCATCAAAGCTAGATATCATATTTTACACAAATCTATAAAACTGAGAACATACATTCCATTTGGTCCTTCCGATCTAGACATTATTACACATTGGTCTTTTTTTTTTACGAACTTTATCGAGTTTAACTATTAGGTTATATTTTTAAAAAATATTTAAGAATTTATAATTACGACTATAGCCTCGAACATTTCTATTCTCTTTTTTGTTGACCTATTAGTAATTATAAGTGCTTAAATATATTTTTTTTAACTAAACGGTCAAGTTTGACGGCCTACGTGAAATAATTTCTAGACAGGAGGAATCTACATAACTAGGGGGAATGTTTTCGATTTTATAAACTTATGTAGAATAGAGAATCTATTTCGACAACCCAGACGTAATTGCGCCTTTTAGTAATTATGGAGCAAGCTTCAACTTAGCATGTCATCCAAATCTATATTCAGTCTACATTTATTGAAGGGTTGAAACATTAATAACATATCATGTGAAATATAACCAAATATACATATTTTTTGTGCACATAGATTAGTTTTCAGAGGCCTAAAATGTGTTTGACCAAAAGATACAACTATGGTCTCTCTTAGGCCAGTTTCATCCACGTAGAACCCATGCAAAAGGCCAATTTACAGATCCCCCCCCGACAGATTTACACTATTGACCTTCCATTAATCTTTTTGAAAGTCATTGTGTGCATTATTGCATTGGCACTTCCGGCCCCACCTCTTCCTTCCGGCCTTTTCTGTAATTACCAAATTAGCCTTAATTTGTTGACATTTCACCATGCAATTTAGATGTAAAGTTATTTAGCCAAATTAAAATATATATCATGCACAAATTTTATTATTAAGATTTATTTATTGTAACGCCCGTAGCCGAAGAGGGCGAGGAGTGATCGCTGAGGTAAAGTACGGCTCATGGCAGGCTTTTAGGCTGAATAATGAGCGGTAAGAGAGGCACAAGAATGAATCGTCCCACATCAGAAATGGAGGAAAATCCTAAACTGTATAAGTAGATAACATAATCTCAAATAGTAAAGACACCTTTTGAGATAAAATAGTAATTTAAAATCATAATTGACCGATTTATCCGCTAGCTATTTGAATTACAAACTTGGTTTTTTGTATGGTTGTTTTGAGTTTGAGAAGGGAAGGGATCAAGAATTATTTAAAATTAATTTTAAATTTCCATGGAGTTGACTTTTTGCAATATTAAATATTTTAAGGGTAGATTAATGAAATATTTTGAGACATTAAAGTTGTTTTATATTGATTCATGATTTTTGAATCTTTTAATTTTTTTAGAGGTATATATATATATTTATCACTAAACTAAAAAGTTGGTGGTTACTCATTTCATTTTGGTCATTGAGCCTTAGTTTTTTAATTCAAGGTGGTGTTAGGGTGTTAAATTGCGTATAGGACCTAAAGTTTTGGAAACTTTTTATGCTGATCTACGAGTTCTGAATTGGAGGTATCAAAGTCTTAGAGAGTTTGCACATTTGTTCACAGATATTCTTACTCTTTAAATTTAATAATTTATTATCATATATAGTGTTACATTTAATGTAGATGAAGTATATAAAATATTAAGATGTGGAGAGAACCAACGACAGTTGATCACCAAACTCAAGGATCTAAATATCATGATTCAAAATTTATGAATTAGCATGTAAAATTGTAAGATATCAAGAATCTATAAGGAATAATTTAAATATGTGAGTTAGCATGCAAAAATTTTAATGCCTTAAGGATCCATATGCAATTTACCTTTTTACTTGTATTCTTCATTTTATTTCTCTTTGTGTGTGTATATAAATATATATATATATATATTTTCTTTCTCTTCGTATATGTTTACATAGTTCGTACAAAGTCATTGTATAAAATCATAATATTTATTAGGTTATGTTCATATTGTATTTAGAGGGCATTTAGTTCATTGTTATTTTGGTGATATGTCATATAATTTAAATAACATGATATCTAAATATCATCTTTTAATTAATAATTCTGTAGTTTTATAAAAAATTATTTAAAGATATCATTAAATCAAATAATTATCTTTTTTAGATAACATTACATAATATCAAGTAACATTAAATTAAATACCCTCTAAGTTCATTTAAGAGTTCGGTTATTTTACACCGAGAAGGTAATAGTGTGTTGGTCACTCTTAATGCAAAATTTGAATCAAATATTCGATGAATAGCTTGATATTCAATTTAATAAGAGCTTATTATGTTCAGTTTGTCAATATTAACAAATAAACTTAAATATAATTTTAAAAATTTGATTGGTAAATGAACGCATTTGAACATACAAGTGTTTATTTTGTTAATATTCATGAATAGTTCATATAAAGTTCACAAATTGATCGATTATGATGTTCGATATGATGCTCGTTTAGATATTTTAATATATCTTATTTATTAATATAAAAATTCATAAATAATGATGATTAGCTTATTTGTATACACATTAATATTTTTAATATATAAGAGTTTATATATAATTTTCATGTTTGTGATCTCAAATATATGTGAGTTTGTTCATCAACACATAATGAGCTCGTTTGCAAACTGTTAGAACCTTCTCTAATAGCCCAAGTTGAATAGCAGCTCAAGTCGAGCAACTAAAGCCGAACAACAACCCAAGTTGAATAACAACTCAAGTCGAACAACAACTCAAGTCGAGTAGCTCAAGCCGAACAGCAACTCAAGTCGAATAACAACTCAAAGAGATATCACCAGATCGTACTCTCCGTATTACTATGTCAACTCAGCATTTAAGATAGCATGGGGGCCCACTCCCTAATCGTCTTTTGCAGGAATAGGTGTCAGATGTGGCAGACTAAACTTATCATATCATTTTCTCTCCGAGCTATAAATAAGGGGGAGGAGGAGAAGCTCTAGGAGATTCTCTCTCTGGGGACCCCTCTCTTCGGCTCTCTCTCCGGCTGAGCTGCCCCCCTCTCTCTCTATCTCTTTCTCTTGTACTCATTCGGTTTTCCTTTATAGACCCTCCAACTTTATAAGAAAAGAGATTCGATTAGTAGATTTAAATCGCCTAGACGACATTATGGATTTCTCCCGAACACTCAGGTTTCCACATAAAAAATATCGTCTCATTTCATTCTGTTTTGGTATATTTTTTGCATCAATAGTGGTCCCCTAACACAGGACTGATACCTCACTATATGATATTCCCTTCTCTAAAACCCTCACTATGTGAGATCCCCTTCTCTAAAATCCCTTCTCGAAATCTCAGCTTATGGTCAAGATAGCTTGGTGACGGTCAGTCAAGAGCAATCCCATTCTTGAAGTCCTAGTTTACGATCATAGCAGCTTGGCGACTGAGAGTCAAAAGTAATCTCTTCTCTAAAATTCATTCTCAAAGTCCCAGCTCATGGTCAAGATAGCTTGGTGACAGGCAGTCAAGGGTAATCCCCTTTTCGAAGTCTCAGTTTACGATCATAGCAACTCAGCTACTGAGAGTCAAGGGTGACCTTTTCTCTAAAATCTCTTCTCAAGGTCCCAGCTCATGGTCAAGACAACTTGGTGATAGGCAGTCAATGGTAATCCCCTACTCAAAGTCCCAACTTAAAATCATAACAGTTCAGCGATTGAGAGTCAAGAGTGACCTCTTCTCTAAAATTCCTTCTCAACATCCCAGCTCATAGTCAAGACAGCTTGGTGATGGGCAGTCAGGGGCAATCCCCTTCTCGAAGTCCAGCTTACGATCATAGCAGCTTGGAGACTGAAAGTCAATGGTGATCTCTTCTCTAAAACCCCTTCTCAAAGTCCCAGCTTATAGTTAAGCTAGCTTGGTGATGGGCAGTCAAGGGCAATCCCTTTCTCGAAGTCTCAACTTACGATCATAGCAGCTTGGCGACTGAGAGTCAAGGGTGACCTCTTCTCAAAAACCTTTTCTTTAATAGTTCCATGAAGCACTTCAATCAACGAGCTGACGGCTCTACAGCTTCCACAGAGTAGCTCAACCATGAGGAGCTGACGACTCTACAGGAAATAATCTCTTCTCTAAAATCTCTCATCTAACAGCTTCCACGAAGCAGTTCAACATTGACGAGCTAAACGACTTTGTAGGGAATAATACTCTTCTCTAAAACTCCTGATCGAACAGCTCTTCTCTAATTGCTCTTCTCTAACAGCTTCCACGGAGCAGTTCAACCATGATGAGCTGACGACTCTGCAGGAAGTAATCTTTTCTCTAAAATCTCTCTTCGAACATCTCTCCTCTAACAGCTTTTTTCTAACAGTTTTCATGGAGCAGTTCAATCATGACGAGCTGACGACTCTGCAGGGAGTAATCTTTTCTCTAAAATCTCTCGTTGAACAATTCTCCTCTAATAGCTTTTTTCTAACAACTTCCATAGAGCAGTTCAACTATGACGAGCTGATGACTTTGCCCCCCTCTCTCTATATATATCTCTCTCTTGTACTCATTCAGTCTTCCTTTATAGACCCTCCAGCTTTGTAAGAAAAGAGATTCGCTTAGTGGATTTAAATCGCCTAGACGACATCGTAGTTTTTTCTTCGGACACTCGGGTTTCCACGTAAAAATTATCACCTCATTTCATTCTATTTTGGCATATTTTTTGCATCAACACAAACTATATAAACCAAGCTCTAGCAACCTCAAGTTCAATTTTGGTAAATGAACGTAAACTTGAGCAAATTACTACTCAACTCAACTTGATTCATGTACATCCCGAGTCACTCTTATTTACCCTTTTGCGCATATATATCTTTCTAGTTTTCTGATTAAATAAATTAATTTATCAGTTTAATTAGAAGTTAGATGAGTCATTTTTTTGATGACATATGTTACTTTCTATAATAAATAAATAACCGTTTTTACTGTTAATTTAATAGTTACAGTTGTCCAACTCTATTTTGATGTTAATTAATTTCATAAATTTTTTATTATAAAAGTAACATTTATTAAGAAAATGTTCTATTCATATTTTTATTTAAATTATTGAATTGATTTGTTTAATTTGAAAATAATCTGATGAATTTACTTAAATTTTCAAATTTATTTATTTTTTCAATAAAGCGAAGGTCGTTTCGGTCATTTAGCATTGAAGTTCCTCGTAGCAATCAGTCCGGCTGAAACGCCAGAGAGAGAGAGAGACGGCCAGCGTCACGGGGGCATTTCAGTAATGTTCTCTCTGCTAACTGCCAAATCCCAACCTTTTTTCTTCCTCTCTTTCTCAAAACAAACTCCGGTTTCTCTCTCCCTCCATCTCCAGCTCTCCTTCTGCTCGCTGCTCCCCTTCTCTCAAGCCACCCACCACCCGACTCTTCTCTCTCTCTCTCTCTCTCTCCCCCTTAATTCTCAAACGTTGCTCTACCTTAAACCCTGCCGTGTCTCCGTTTCTATCCTCTCTAATGGCTAAACTCTGTCTTTCCATGTTTCTTCTAACCATGCTCATCGCCGGCGCCGCAGCAGACGCCGGAGGAGGGGGAGAAGCAGGCGTTTCAATCCACGATCTGCTTCGAGAGCACGGTCTACCAGCGGGTCTTCTTCCCAAGGCGGTGGAGTCGTACACGCTGGAGCGCAGAACAGGGCTGCTGGAGGTCCGTTTGGAGCAGCCCTGCTACGCTAAGTACGACGGAATGGCGTATTTCGACCGGGTGGTGCGCGGTAACCTGAGCTACGGATCCCTCGGCGGCGTTGTCGGGCTGGAGCAGATGGAGCTCTTCCTCTGGCTCCCCGTCCGCGGGATCCTCGTCGCCAACCCCTTCTCCGGCGTCATCTTCTTCGACATCGGCGTCGCCCGCAAGCAGCTCTCCCTCTCCCTCTTCGAGGTCCCACCGGACTGCAGCCCAGAAGGCTCCATTCCGATGGCGGCGGCTGGCATCCGGCAGCTCCCCAAGGGTGAGGAAGCTAAAAAAACCTCTGTTTGGCCTTGGGTTTTCTGATCGGTCGCTCTCTGATTCGTTTTTTCCGTTTCCCCTGTAATTCGGCATTTATTGCACCCAAAATGAGTTACTCCGTGGGGCTTTTCTTGCATCGTTTCATTTGCCTTATTCAAATTTGGGTTTTGCTCCCATTAATTCCATTAATTAATAGATCTGGTTTACTTTATTTAATTGAATTTCCCTCTTTGATCACTTCTCTTAAGCTCTAGATCTACTTACACCCAAAGTCTACGTTTTTCGATTGCGAGCTCGGAGCTCTGCTATTCTTTGGGTAGTTCTTTCTTGCCTTTTCCTGAAAGTAAAAGAATAAGATCTTATTCTTTGGGTAGTTCGATCTTATTCTCTCAATTGCTTGCTTCTGTTAGCTAGATTTCAGTACTTATTAGTTAGCTACTCTGTTCTTGCAGGGTTTCTTGGGAGAAAGGGAGGATTCCAGGATCAGAGATAGAACTATAGCTCTAGCTCTCTCTCTCTCTCTCCTCTTCTCTTTGTGGACCATCTTCTTAATTTGCTGAAATTAATGAAGTGATGCTGTAAAAATGGTTAATGGAAGTGCTGAATCAAATCAAAATCTCAAACAGTTTTGAGAACTGCCCGTCTTATGTGTTGTTGGGTTCTTCAGGTGCTATTTGGCAGTTGATTTTTCTTCTTGTTCTTCAATAAAAATTAGGTGTAATTCTATTCAGACTCATCTCAAAGGTAGATACAAATTTCATCTCATTAATTTAACAATTATATTATTTTAAATATTTAATTATATATTTATTTTTTAAATAATTATTTAATAATCAAACATAAATGAATCTGTTATCAAAGATTCATTTTAGAAGGGACCAAAATGTAATTAGGCCAGTGCATTCTGTTTAATTGATTAGTTTGGTGATCAAATAAAAAAAAAAGATTGAGTTAGATTTTAAATTTAATGAAATCAAACCAATCAAGTAAATATCGGTTTGGTTATGTTAAAATTATATATTTTTTATATTAAAAATTTTCTTAATTTTCTTATAATGATACTAAATATTAATTTATTAATATCTAGATAATAACTTTAATATAAGTAATTTAGCATAATAAGTAATTTAATTTAATAACTCAATCGCATTACTAAAATAAACTAACAAAAAAGTGAAAAAATTCAGAAGCAATTGCAACACATCATTACATCAATATCACAATATAATTAAAATTACATAACAAAAATTTTATTTATTTATCAAAAATAATAAAATATTTTTTTAAATTTTCAGACAGTCTCTTTTATAAAAATTTATCGTAATTATCACACCCGAAAAAAAAATACACTAAATAATTATCAAAATAATACACTATGAAAGCTCATAAATATATATATACACTATCAATTCAATAATTCAAAGTCAATACTTATAAAATTACTATAATACAACTGAACCGACTCAATCTAAAATCATATTTATATGTGGTTTATTTAATAATCAGTTAATTCGGTCGGTTTGGTTTCCAAACATATGAAACCGAACACAAACCAATTAACCGAAATACTCAAAATATCAAACCAATTAACCAAAATACTCAAAATATCAAACCATCACCAAACCGTTAGATTCTAAACAAAAACCAAACCGCTAAATTTAAATGATTCGGTTTGATTTTTCTGTTTAAACCATAGTTTACACACCACTAGATGTAAGGGAGGCAACTTGGGTTGGTAAGTTGAGTTTGGGTTAACCCGTTTTTTAACCCAATTAATTTAAGCTTGATCGAAACAAGACTCATTTGTTAAGCGGGTCAACCATTAGGGCTGGCACCTAATCGTTTAATAAACGGTTAATGACTTAACTCATCAACCCCATTTATTATAATTTTTAGATATCAATTTGATAAATTCAATATTTTTTATTTTCAATCAATAATGATAAAATGTAATTAAGAATATTAAAATATAACTAAATTACATAATATATATTTAATAATTAAAATTAATACTAAAAAAATGTATTAATTTTGAAAAAAAGGCCATTAACGGCATAATTGGGTTGACCCACCAATCCGCACCCAGGTCCTCTTAAGTGAGTTTAAATTTGCGTCGAGTCATTTATAATTTATACATACCAAATCAAGCAGGGTCAAGCTCAGGCTGGATTTATGAGTCAGGTCAAAAATTTGAGTTAATGTCGACTAAACTCGAAATGAATCAAGTTTGAACTGACTCAAAATACATTTTGAATTTACTCGAAATAAATTTTATCATTAATATTATTGTAATTTATGTTATTATATTTAATTAAAAGAAATAAAAAAAATTATGTGTGCTCACCGTAAAAAATAAATTTAGATTGCTCAATATATAAAAAATAAAATTAACCATTACAATATCACTAATTATATATAATTGTATTTTGAGTCAATTAGAAAAATATTTTGAACGAGTCAAGCTTGACTCGACCTCAAGTAAACAAAAGACTCGAATTGAGTTTGATTTGAGTCAAAATTCGAGTGATTTTTGAGTTTTAGATAATTTTAGCAAACTCTATTTTTATTTAAATAATATATTTTTATTTTTATGGACTTATTTAGAATGATAATGGCAAGTCAAATGCTTTGAGGAAATTATTCCTTAAAAAAAAATTTGTTTTTCTTGTGGATAAGGAAGGAGCCATACCTGGCCAATTAATGAATTTTGTTTCAATCACATGGCGGATTCTGCAATGCGTGATTATATGAATTTATTTTCTTCATTTATCTTCTAATGTTAAAATTCTCTGTTTAAAATTCATATCTTTTAATAACACTTTAATATATATATTTTTAAAATTATCATTTAAGTCCCTAATTTAAAACTATATAAACCTGCTAAGTTTATATTTTATTATTCTTTTTAAATTCTCATTTTAAATTTTAAGAATTTGAATGTGAAAAATTTTTAGAAATATTAAAAATTTAAGTATTTTTTTAAAAAAAACATAAATAAATTATAATTATAGATAAATTATCTCTCTCTTTCTATCTATCTATCCATCTCTATATATATATATATATATTCACATCTCATCAAATTATAAATATAGAAACTCAAATGCATTTAAGAAATTCTTTAGAAATAAACAATCTCTAAGGTGCTGTTCGACGCGAGGACTAAAATGAGGACTAAAATAGTACTAATTTAAAAAACAACAATAATAATAATAAATAAATTTTTAAATTATTCTATATAAATTTTAATATAAAAAAATATTATTTTATTTCACATACANCTAAGATGTGAAATAAAATTGATATTTTTATTGAAAATTATTGAGTATGTGAAATAAAATAACTTTTTTTCATATTAAAGTTTGTGTAGAATGATAAAAAAAAATATTTATTATTATTATTATTATTTTTTAAATTAGTACTATTTTGATCTAAATTTTGATCCTCACGCCAAACAGGGCCTAAGATTTCAAGTTGAGTCAGAGTCAGCTCCAAAATTTTTGATAGCTTGAAATCAAATCAAAATTCAAATTAATTTTTTTCAATTTTAATCCATCTTTAAGTTTATTTCAAGCTTGCTCAAAATATTTGCTATAATAAAAATTTTATTTTAATTTTAACATAATTTAAATGTATATATTCTATATAATTATCTTTTTTTAAAATTATCTGATCCGAGTTGACCGATCCGAGCTTAAGCCTTGTCGGAACCGGATAAAAAAAACTGTAGCCAAAAATATAGATCATTATTCAGCTCATTCAGATCGAATCGATATTGACTCGATCTAAAATTTATTTGACTTTTTAAAGCTAAATTAACGGCCCTACCTGTACTCACAAGAAATTTAACAGTTGTTTCCTCAAACCACCTATATACGGGGTTTCAGTACTGAAGTATTGCATGCCTTAATTACTCGATCATCTTAATTATTCGATGATTGATGTATTTTATATTGCTACAAGGCATTTTTCATTAATATATGCCATCAAATTAAGCTCAACTAAACGTAAAACAAAATGAAAAAAAAAGAAAAAATTTCAACTCAACTATCTATCTATATGTATATTAGATTCTTAACTAATATTATATTCATGAAATATTTTACATACGTTCACATAGTTATATAATTTCTGAAATTTTTCGGAATGGGTTTAATTTCACAAGTTTTTTTTTAATGTATAATTTCACAAGTTCAGTATGTGCAGATCTTGAAAAATTAAAAAAAAAAATTGCAGATCTTAAGATATTTGTCGTGAATAATAACAGGATAACTCAAAAGTTAGTTCATAAGTTTAATATTCAATTTAATATATCGTTTTTTTAATTAATCCAATTGATTTAATAAGCCTGTTCATCAAGGAAATCATGATAATGACACGCCAAAGATATTTGTACGACAATTGGCATGATTATCTTAAAATTATCATAAAATACTTAAAACAAAGTTATATGATTACTTGCTAAAGAACAATAACAGCTCATATTAGATTTTAAAAATTAACGGTAAATTATGCGAAGGTTCTTGAGATCTCAAAATTTTTATACGTTAATCTATAGATTTTAACTTGTAATATTTAGGTTTTTGAAGTTGATGATTTATTACTGTATAATCTTTCTATTACTTATAATATTATATTTAATTTAAACTAAGTATAAAAATAAAAAAATTGAATCAAGTATAAAAAATATTAAGATGTAAAAGAATCACTAATTTCTATGACTTAATTAAAATGTTAAGATTCAAAAATTATGGACTAATGTAAAAAAGTAAAAACTGTTGGGAATCTATATGCAATTTACCCTAAAATTTTTTAGAAAGGTAAAATCGCAGCATGGTAACGGCTGTGATTACGAGAAGAACGAGACGAGAACATGGTGCAACCTGACAACAAGCAGTTGATAGCATGGTGCACCGAAACAACACGACGACCGTCGATGACAAATCAGACGGTGATCATCTGATCGATCCCGAAGGGTTCGGCGATCCCGTGGATGATTACAGCATCACTGACGTACAGCTTTGGTTCGGCTACCATCACACCGTTGATCACGACTTCTCCAATTCCGTCCCCGTGGGTGATTCTAAGCTCCCAATTCTCGGCCAAAGTTAGTAAACCCTCGCCGACGCCCATCGCAACAAGTTCACGGTAATCATACCGGCCAACCGCCACGTGTCGCTTGATCAAGGATTCCACCTTATTCGCCGGCCATCCAGCTGCAAGATCGAACCAGCCGCCCGCCGGCGCGAAGATAGTCACCTCCTCTACCATCGCCGCCGCCGTCGCCACCCTGTTTACCACTGCGCTCAGCCCCACGGCGAATGAGACGTACCCCTTCGACCCAAGCTGACGAACAACCTGAGACCATCGCGCCGATGCTTCCGGAGGCGAAGGCAGGGGAAGAGCGCTGGTGGTTGCCGGCGTGAAGACTGCGGAGACGCCGTGGATGACGAGGAAAGCGTTGACGAACAGATCGGGTTGGGTGATACTTGCCCCGCCAATGGCGAAGGCCCCGGCGCCGGCACTTGTGCCGGTTGACAGGAGGACGGTTTTTCCCGGCAAGAGAGTGGGGAGGCGGGAGCCACGAGGCAGCTTGCGGAGGTCGGAGAGGAGGAGGTGGAGAGGGATACTGTGGAGGCGGAATAGCTGATTGTCGGAAAAATTGCCGACGGATTCGCCGTCGGGAAAAACGAAGAGTGTGGTTGGACAGTTGCCGCCGGCGGTGCGATCAGGAAAGATGGTGGCCGGGGAGATCTGGAGCACGGCGGCTGCTACGTGGAAGCCGGCATGACGGAGGGCAGTGATAGCGTCCGGCGGCGCCGTTGGAGGAGGCTGGCGGGTGTTTGATATGGCGGCGAAGATGACAGTGACGGCGGCTGCGGCGTGAATGGGGGCGTGCCACCAGTGGGAACAGTGCCCCGGCATGGTGGAAAGACTTTCTTGCCCTTCTTGGATTTCTTTTTCTTGCAAGCGTCTCGTTTGATAAAGGCTCCAGTTTATCAATATTAATAAATAAATTTAAATATAAATTTAAAAGCTACATTAATAAATAAATAAATTTAAATATATTAGTATTTAAATAATTAATATTTATGAGCTATTTGAACAAAATTTATAAATTACTTGTTAATTATAGAACTCAATATGATCTTTTTTGCAACATTTTAGTATATTATATTTATTAATAAAAAAAAAATCATGAATCGTAATAATATTTTTTTTCATGAATATATAAGAGCTGTTATGATTTTCGTGTTCATGAATTTAGATTTATATGAGCTCGATTATAAACACATTAATAAACTCATTTGTAAATTATATGAACCAACCTCAAACATATCTTTATGTTCGCAAATTAAATTTGAACAAACTTGAGCTTGATTTTTATATTACGCAATATTTTTTGTAATATTTATACTATAGGCTCTGTTTGTTTTGAAATTTAAAATTAACCTAGTTTAATTTTAATCTGTCATATTACATCACACATAAAATTTAATATTAAAAATTAACTTTATTTCACATCTTACATACATTACTAAAATAATAACTAATTTATATCACATCTCTCACATATTTCAATATAATAACTAACTTTATATCACATTCCTCACATATCTCAATATAATAACTAACTTTATTTAAAATCATTCATAATTTTTAATAAAAAAATATCTTTATCTGATTTTAATTTTAATCTTATTAAATTTAACCTTACAAATAAATAGACTCATAGAGGTTAATTTATGTGAAGAAAGTGTGTATAGTGTAATATAAAAAAATTTAAATAAGATTATCTAAACATTTTTAATTATTATGTAAGTAAATATTTGTTTAAGTCCAATTAAAAAGAGACTGCAATTCAAAAAAAGAGACTCTTGACAGAAATATTTTGACACTTGGCATGAAATAATGTGTGTTTTTTTTAATTCTAAAATACCTTAGAAAATGTAAATTATGCATTAAACGCTTTAAATCCATATAAGAGGTTCCCTATTTATGTAATATTTGTCTGAATGCAAAAAGATTTAAATAACTATAAAATTATTCAAAATAGGGGACCAAATTTTTTAAGAAGTTATCTGATGATCCGGAAACTTTTGAGGGTATCATTTTGATATTTTTTTTACCTCATTGGACTATTAGTATATATATTCTTGATGCTAAGTCCTAACCTTTTATTTTTTTTTAAAGAAAGTTGTGCACATAAGTCTTAAATAATTAAAATTGATAAATCCAAATGTTTCAATTAAAAAAACTTTGGCTCATTGTACTTGAAATTTTATTATAGGGTAAATTGCATTCGGGCTTAGGTTATAAAAATGTTATAATTTTAATTCATCTTTTATAATTTCATCATTTTTAGTAATTTTTTAATAGAAATTATTAAATTTGATCAATTTTTAATTAGTTAAATTATTACACTCTTCTGTTTTTACTATTTTTAAAAAATTTAATAAAAATTTAAAATATACTTTTCTTTTTCTCTTATGCAATAAAAATTTAAAATATAAATATTAATATTTTAAAATTATATTCTAAAAAGATTATAAGGTTAATAAATTAGAATAATTTTACAATATATTAGTAAAAAGTTAGCAATTATGTCTTAATTTGAACCAAAATTATAGAACTTTTATAATCTTAGGGATTCAAGTTAAAGTTTTTAAAATATTACGACCAATTAGTAATACATTTTTACCAAAAGGCCCCCCTGATGTAATTTGTCTTTTAATAATAATGGGGGTAGAATTGGCAATCAAGGTGAATTTAATGCGGGAAATGACAGAAACATCAAAAAATAATAAAATTTAAAACTCAGGGACTTATCTATAAGGATTAAAATTCTATGGACAAATGTGAAAGAATCTTAACACTTCCGATACCTATAATCAATTTATCCAAATTTTACCGCAGGGGAATTCTTCTTAAAATTTTGTGGGAACCTCCGCATAATGGTGTTTATGCGACCTCCGAAATTGCTTAAAATCCCTGATCTATAGTCCAGGGATTTTGGTCAAAAAGGGACAATTTGGATGGTCCTTTTCGCATACAAATTAACATGCGGAACGTCGTACGTAAAGTTTCAGAGAAGCTTATGCGACCATTCTGCGATTGTAAATCCCATTGCCGGCGACGATCCCGCCCTGGCCGGCGGCCAGTTCTCCGGCGGACATTCACTAAGAAATTAAGCTCAAGCCCATATCCTTGAAACTCTAAAGGCCTACCACCGGCTCAGGCTGCTCCGCGCCGGACGAGGGTGTCGGAAACCTCCTGCTGAAGCACCTCAGATTCGAGACTAAATCACGTTGAGGGAGGAGACGGGGAAGAAGGGGAGGGGCTCGATCAAACGCCTGTTAAAACACAATTTTTCCGGCAGCTACCCACGACGGCGTCGTTGGGAGGAGCGGCGGCAAAAGGTTGGGTTGGTGGAGGCACGGGTGTGGCAGAGTATTTGTTGTACACAAGAAGAAGAAATTACCAGGCGTTTGGTTGAAGCCCAATTTTCTTATAAAATTCCTTGCTTGTAATAATAGCAAATAGGCTATGTTCTGCATTCATGTATAAGTTTAAAGAGAATATGAATAAAATATTTCATTTATATCATATATATATATATAT
>JAEMOT010002748.1:0-84055 GCA_019297695.1 Apostasia ramifera | reverse complement strand
ATATATATATATATATATTATTCTTTGCACTCTTTTAGATATCTTTCTTTCATCCTCTCGACTCCTCTCTTGAGATATTCATCAATAGTAACATACTTAACTGTGTTTCTGACTTCATCGGCCACTACTCCATCCCTTGTGGTTGCCATGTCGGCCATCACCAGTGCCACATTTTGACCTTTGACATCCTTCCTTTCATGTTCTATTGTAGGCAACAGCTTTTAACAAGCAACGATCTTATCTTTCTTTCTCTTCCTGATTTTTAGGTTAAGTCGCCAACCATGATTTGCTTAATTTCACTATGGTAAAAGTGACAGTATTAATATTGCTATATTGAAAATTAAAGAATTATACAAGTAAACAAATCTTTTAGGATGATTAATTTAATATGTGTATACATTCTTGTATAATAATATGTAGGTACTCGTCTCATTTTAAAATGTTCAAGCTAGTTCGATACTAACAAAGCATCCACATTAGTAGGGAAGGCTATCTAAGGTAATAATAAAAATAAAAAGAAATAATAGATTTTTATATATTTATCTGATCATCTGAAACAAACTATAAAATATTTTTAAGCTCCTACAATAAACTCCCACATAACATCTCAAAAACATCCTCTAACCGGATATTATGCCATCAAAGAGTTCGATCCTCGTCTAACCTCTACTTGAATACGAAGAACCCATCGACGAGGTTCACTACCATGCACCTCCACCTTCATGATATTAGTAATTAGTCATGCATGTATGTGTGACCTGTAGGATCAAGTATGACGTCTAGAGGGGGGGGGGGGGGGAATAGACGAAATTAAAATTTAATTTAATTTACTAAATATAATAGTTAGTGCAAAATACAAGCGGAAGCAAATATAAATGCAGACAAGGAGAAAATATCACATCCACAAAGAACACACTATGTAACGTGGTTCGGCTCAAATTAGAGCCTAATCCACCCAACCCCTATCAAAAAGATATCACTATAACACACTCCTTGGTTTAGGCGGAGAAGCCCATACAAATTCTCCTCTATCCACTCACTAGAGGCCCTCCTCACTTTTAAGTGAGGGCTCACTCACTCACCTCCTTCAACCCTTATTTGGAGGCCCTCTTCACACACATAGTGAAGGCACACTCACTCACCTCCTCCAACCCTTATTTGGAGGCCCTCTTCACACACACAGTGAAGACAGAAAAGAACAACTGAAATATTACAAAAAAAAGAAAATCACTCACTCTTTCTTCTTATGATTGAATCTTGAGAGCTAAAAGAAGAGTGGATGAAGAGTTTGAGCACTTGAGTCCAAGTTCACCTAGATCGCCTTGAATCTTGATTGAAATTCCACTTGAATGTTTTTATCAACTCTTAGGATGGTGGAGAATGAAGGTGAATGTTGGGAGCACTTAGAGAATTTTATGAGCCAAGAGGAGTACACCAACAACCCCTATCTCCTTATATAATAAGAGCTCCAATGGCTAGAAAAAGGGGCTGGAAAAGACCTGGAGGTCGACCTCAGGTTGACCCCCAGCTAGCCGTTGGAGGATAACAATAGGCCAACAGTCACTTCCAAGAGGTCGACCTCACCACTGAGGTCGCCTCCAGGTCGACCTGAAAAAATCCTCCAAGATGACCAAAGTTTCTGTCGAGGGTCGCTGCTGAAGGTCGACCGTGGGTCGACCTCCGGTCGACCTCGGGTCGCCCTCAGGTCGACCTCGAAAAATCCCCAAAGATGACTAATATTTCTGTTGAGGGTCGCTGCTGAAGGTCGAGGTCGACCTCGGGTCGCCCTCAGGTCGACCTCGAAAAATCCCCAAAGATGACTAATATTTCTGTTGAGGGTCGCTGCTGAACGTCGACCTCACTATTGAAGGTCACTCTTCAACTATCCCAAAGCTGCCCTGGAGCTATAATAACTAAAAGAAAATATCTAGAGCAATCTCACCACTATTAGGCTACATAATTAAGAGAGTTTAAACTTTTAAGATTATCTAGTTAACTCGCAGAGATTCTAAGTGCTCAAACTAATATCCAGACTATTCTAATAGTCAAGATCAACCTAACAATAATTCTACTCTCAAGTAAAATAAAAAGTCACAATAACAACAGATGCTTCACTTGATCTTCAATACTTGAGCCTTTCTCTCCAACTTAATTAGATCTCAATTTTAGTATAAAATTGAGATGCAACTTTAATAAACCTGAGATTAAGAATACTTAATAATTATGTTAGTATAAATTAATTTAAATATATTGTTAAACATCAAAATCACAATATTACCATAAGGGAGGAACCAACAATCTCTCCCTTTTTGATGTTTGGCAATTTGTTTAAGTTAAAGAAAAAGATATCATATAAAAGAATAATATTGTAAAAAGAAACTCCCCCTTATTGAGGAAACTCCCCCTCAAAAAGGATATTGATTAACATTCCTTTTGAGTAGAATTTAGCTCAATAATTTTAAAAAAATTTTGGCAGATTTTTCCTTTGAAAATGGACTTAAAAAAAAGCAAAACAAGTAAGATACAATATGAGAGATATACACAGTAATAATGCTCATAAACAAGATATACATTCATATATCAAAGACTAAATATTTACTTATACATCACAGAGCATGAATATACAAGTCGCAGAGCATCTACATATGAATATATCAAAGGCTAAACATTTTCATATCATTCCAAAAGTTTAAAAAAAATTAATAACTTCTATATAACTTAAACGTATATCTTCTCCTCCTTTGTCAATCATCAAAAAGAAAGGGAGAGAAAGAAAAGGGTATATAAATGAGATCTACTGATAGGGTCAGGTGGTGTCTGCAAGACTTCAAGTGAGCCAAAAAGTAAATAAGAACAAAACATCTATACTAAAATTACAAAGGAAAAAGAAAGTTCACACAAGATGATATAATAGAAATAGTACAATAAAATTAAAGTACAAAAGTGTAATATGGTATACAGAAGATAATATCAAAGAGGAACGGAGCAAGTCAGTCACTGGTCACCATCATGCTCATGATCGTGCGGTACTCCGGGGGGAAAATAATGGTGCTCTGGCGGGGGAAAGACCTGAAATGGAGGCCATCCAAACTGCTGTGAAAAGTGATCTGTCATCCTCTACATGCCTGCCATCAGTCTGGTCTCCATAGAGGGCATGTGATCACGCACCTCAACTCTGAACTCCCCAAACTGAGACTGAAGCTCATGACTAGCAGTCAGGATGTCTGAGTGGGAATAAGTAGGCTGATAATGATGTCGATCATGAGAAGGTCCTGGTCTATCAATATCAGTCTCCTCAGCATCAGCCTCAAGCTCGTCTTGAGGTGCACCCTTAGGTCCTTTTCCGTCAGCCCAAGCAAGTGGAGAGACATTTATATTTAATTCAACTTGGAGCATATTGCCTCTACCTACTTTGGCTGATTTTCCCAACTTTTTGATAGCACCTTTAGAGGTATCTATTCCCAAGGATTCTAAAAAAGCAGTGATAAAGTGACAATATGGCATAAATACTCTATCACTGTGAAGGGGTACATGCCTACTACGAATCCAAGAGAAGATAATAAAACTAAGGTTCAGAGGACGATGGTGAACCATGGCATACATCAAGAAAAGGTGGCCAGTGCGAACTTGAGTGCGGTTCCTAGAGGCTATAGGAATGACGCAGTCAAGAGTAAAATGGTAGAGAGGGATATGGTCAGGTCGAAGGAATTTGTTGAGCATAGTATGAGATCCATAGTCTGGAGCCTGATGAAAAAAATACATAAACATATTCTCTACAGGATTTGTCACAGTCTCATCAGGAATATAGTCAGGAAAAGAAAAGAAATAGGAGTCAATGTTCTCGATGCCTAAGAAACTATTGAAACCACTGGGAGTGATTTCAATAATTTGTTCCTAAATATGAGTAGTCATGTGATGAGGTCTGTCAGGGGTAACCTTCAGGTTATGGAAAAAGAGGCTACAGAGATCAATATTGATATTTGATCTATAAGTGGCGAATTTGCGCCACATGTAGTGATCAATAAGAGGGCACAAACTGCAATAGCCCTCAAAGAAGCTTAAATCAAAGTAGTAAACTTTCATCGGCTCATAGAAGTTGCGACGAAAATTTACTTCTTTAATTTTGGAAGAGAACTGATAGCAATCAAAATCTGCAGCTTCCCTAAGCTAAGGAATAGACTGAGTGGTAGGTTGGGGTTGGTTTGGGATGGGCTGAGGTGGAGACTGAAATGGTGAAAAATCAGGTAGAGGTGAGGGTGGAGCTGATATGGAGGTGGGTTCTGAGGTCTGGCTTAAATATGGTGCTCTAAGACCTCTTTTGAGTCGTTTGAAGACTCTTTTCGGTGACACCATTGTAATGGAGTTTTAAGACGAATAAACTAAAAGAAATAACAAGTAAAGAGAGGAAATCGACCTTCAAAGAAAACGATAAGCTCTGTAGAAGGTGGATCTCCAAAGGATGGATTGATATGGCTACGGGAAGTGATGATCCAATGTCGATGCAGCTGTCTTCAGTCAAGCTTGGCGATGGGGTAGTGGCTGCAAGATTTGGAGAGGAAAATGCCGTGGAACAGCAGGAGGATGGCAGCGATGAAGATCACCAACGTCGTTGCGGACGGTGTCACAATCTCCGGAGGCGTGGCCGTCGTTTGCGACGGCGGATTGCGCAGGTTTGGCAGCTGTGAGATTTTTAGGGCACGGCGGGGATTCGGCGTGGCCGGCGATGCCGACGGCGATGACATCATGCAGGAAAGCAGGAAGGTGAGAGAGATTGGAGCTCTGTCGGCGGCGATGACGATGACGGGAGAGGAAGAATGCGGAGATGAGGAGGATGAAACGAGGGCGTCGGGGTTCGGGAGGGTTAAAAACAAAATAAATAATATTTAGTTTCAGTTGAGGTCGCCCTGAGGTCGCCCTCGGGTCACCTTGGGGTCGCCCTGGGGTCGCCCTCAGGTCGCCCTGAGGGCGCCCTTGGGTTTCCTGTAGCTGCAGTTTATAAAAAAAATTCGAAATTCGAAATTTCATAAAAAAATGTTTGAAAATAAAAAACAAAAATTTGAAGATTTGCAGACACATTTATCATCATCCCCTAAGAGTAGAAAAAATTTCAGCTCAAAATAAAATTAAATGAAGATTTTGATTTTATAGGTTGATTTGCCCCCAAAAATAATCTTAATTCTAATCAAGCCAAAGAGTCCCTTAATTTTCCAAAAAAAAATTATTTAATTGTTATGAACAAAAATGAAATCAAAACAAACATGCTCATGTGATTTTTGGTATGAAAGTTGGCAGACGCTAAAGATTCTAAGCACTTGATGTCAAAGCAATTTTAACTATTTGCAGTATATATATAAAAAAAATTGAGCTGCATTAATAAAATGATAGAAATAATATGAATTACATATAACTCAATAATATTATAAAAAGTGTATGAAGCAATCCATGTTTAGCCATTTTGTGTATATAAAGCATGCGAAGGGTTCAACAATGCTATGGTTTGATATAGATTAGTTGAAGTAATCAAACTAGTATCCTATTGTGCATATTCCTAATTCTCTCCTTAAATTTATAAATTCATTTTCCGGGAGAAGTTTGGTGAAGATATCAGCTAAATTAGCTTTAGATCCAACATGTTCTAATACTATATCACCTCTAGCTACATGATCTCTAATGAAGTGATGTTTCACTTCAATGTGCTTGGTTTTAGAGTGATTTATGGGATTTTTGGTCAAGTTTATTGTACTAATATTATCACATAGAACTAACACATTTCTATAGGTCAAACCATAATCCTCTAAAGTGTGCATCATCCATAAGAGTTGGGCTACACAACTACCAGCTGCAATATATTCAGCCTCAGTAGATGACAATGCCACACAATTTTGTTTCCTATTATACCAACTTACAAGGGAGGAACCAAGAAATTGGCAACCTCCGCTAGTACTTTTTTTATCTAATTTACATCCTGCGTAATCTGAGTCAGTATATCCAATCAAATCAAATGTGCTTATTCTAGCATACCATAAGCCTATGTTAAGTGTACCCTTAAGATACCTCAAAATTCGTTTAACGGCAACTAAGTGTAACTCTTTTGGATTTGATTGAAACCTAGCACATAGGCAAACAAAAAATATAATATCGGGTCTACTAGCAGTCAAATAGAGCAAACTCTCTATCATGCTTCTATATAATTTTTGGTCAATACACTTACCTCCTTCATCGCTGTCAAGCTTTATATTTGTTGCCATTGGAGTAGCTATCTCCTTTGATTTTTTCATGCTAAATTTCTTCACTAGTTCTTTGGCATATTTTTCTTGGGAGATGTAGATACCCTCTTTAGTTTGCTTGACTTGTAATCCCAAGAAGAATGTAAGCTCACCTACAAGGCTCATTTCAAACTCACTCTCCATGAGAGTGGTAAACTCATTCAAGAAAATCTTGTTAGTGGAACCAAAAACTATATCATCTACATAAACTTGTGCAATGAAAATATCTTTATCTATATTTTTATTAAATAATGTGGGGTCTATTGTTCCACGATTAAAGCCTCTAGAAATTAAAAAAGTCGAAAGCCTCTCATACCAAGCTCTCGGAGCTTGTTTTAATCTATAAAGCGCTTTTTTTAGTTTGAAAACATGATCAGGAAAATCAATATTCTCAAAACTTGGTGGTTGTTTAACAAAAATAAGTTCTTTAATAAAACCATTCAAAAAAGTACTTTTCACATCCATTTGATATAATTTAAAACCACGATGTGCAGCAAAACCCAGAAGAATGCGAATCGACTCGAGACGAGCTACGGGAGCATACGGTTTTGGGTAAACCC
Organism: Apostasia ramifera; assembly: GCA_019297695.1. NCBI lineage: Eukaryota > Viridiplantae > Streptophyta > Magnoliopsida > Asparagales > Orchidaceae > Apostasia > Apostasia ramifera. The sequence continues at coordinate 77,229 of JAEMOT010002748.1, read as the reverse complement.
AACGAGTACCAATAATTGGGTAATCATCCGGTTTTGGAACTAATTCCCAAACTTGATTGCGTTCAAATTGAGCAAGTTCCTCTTGCATGGCAATAATCCAATCTGGATCGCCCAATGCTTCATCGATACTTTTAGGCTCAATTTGAGAAATCAATGCAAAATTACTATCTAATTGTCTAAAAGATGACCTGATTTTCACATCATGAGATGGGTCACCTAAAACTTGATCTAAAGGGTGTTTAGGAAGTACCTTCCAAGCTTGAGGTGGAGGTGGAGCATAGGTGTAGGATGTGCTTGTTTCACTTTTTTGTTGAACTTGATCCTTTAGTTCATCCATATGCCCATAAATTTGGACTTGATTTAGCTTCTTGGCCACCTCCTCCTCAATGTCATTATCTACAGGGGAATATCTTGGATAAATAAAGTTAGATTCATCAAATACGACATTGGATGTTTCCTCAATTTCTAGTGTCCGCTTATTATAAACATGATAAGCTTTACTAGTGAGAGAATATCTAACAAAAATTCCTTCATCTGCTTTTAGTGAAAACTTGTCCAAATGATCTTTGGTATTTAAAGAATAAACCTTACATCCAAAAACTCTAAAGTAATGGATCTTAGGTTTCTTTCCATTCCAGAGTTCATATGGAGTTTTCATCAAAAAAGGTCTAAGGTACACTCTATTTTGGACATAACAGGCCGTACTAATAGCTTCGGCCCAAAAGTATTTAGGCAACGAGTATTCATTAATCATGGCACGTGCTGCCTCTTGAAGAGCTCGATTTTTCCTTTCCACAACCCCATTTTGTTGAGGTGTTCTAGGATTAGAAAATTCATGTAAATATCCATTAGCTTTGCAAATATTTTGAAAATTAAAGTTGTCAAATTCACCACCGTGATCACTACGAATCCGGTTGACTTTGACACCTTTTTCATTTTCAACTTTTTTACAAAAAATAATAAATCTTTCAAGAGTATTATTTTTATGTTCAAGAAATAGTGTCCAACTAAACCTACTATAATCATCAATAATAACTAAAACATATCTACTACCGCCAATGGACACTACTCCGTGCGAATCTAATAAATCTAAATGAAGTAATTCAAGAGGTTGAGAAGAATTTACCAACTCTTTGGCCTTATGTGAGCATCTAGTTTGCTTACCTTCTTGGCATGCATCACATAATTTTTTCTTTTCATATTTCACTTTGGGAAGTCCATCTATATGATCATATTTTGAGAGCTTGGAGAGAAGCTTCACGTTGGAGTGTGCCATTCTCTTATGTCATAACCAAGCTTCTTCTTCCTTTGACATCAAACACTTAACAGAATTATTAGTAGCTATGGGTAAGTCAATTGTGTACATATTTTTATCTCTACTACCAACTAAAATGATAGAGTCGGACTCAATGTGTTTGATAATACATTTAGTAGAATAAAATCCTACTAAATAGCCATTATCGCACAATTGACTTACACTAAGGAGGTTATGTTTCAAACCTTCAACTAATAGTACCTTTGATAAAAATAAATTAGGTTCTATAAGAATTGAGCCATAACCTACTATGGATCCTTGACTATTATCACCAAAAGAAATCTTACCTTTATTCTTAAATTTAATAGAGGAGAATTTTGAGGCATCACCGGTCATATGACGTGAGCAACCACTATCAAGATACCATAGGTTGCCGGCGATCCTACTCCTCAAGCACACCTATTTACAAATAAAAACTAAAGATTTTGGTACCCAAAAATAATTGGGTCCAATGGAGTTAGGCACTAAATTCTTAGGTACTCATGCCTTTAGTCCTTTCTTATGAGCACGTCCTCTAGATAGGTTCAAAGACATGAGTGACCTTAAAGATTTCTTAATGGGAGAGTTAGTTCCGCTTCTCACAATCAAGGAGGTATAAGCCTTCTCCTTATGAGTGGAATCGTATCCAATTTCAGCCTTGTTGTACACTGCTCTTTGGTTTCCAAGCATCATATCCAGATACTTGGACCCCTTAGTGAATACTTCAAGGTCTCTTCTAAAGCTTTCAACTTTAGATTTTAAATCATGATTTTCTTTTTCAAGTTTTTCAACTTGAGAAAAATCATATGATTTCTCATCTAAAGTCACTTGAGAGATCGTAGAAGATAAAGTGTTAATTAAAGACTCTCTCTCAAGTTTAAGAAAATTTAACTCCTTATGGAGCCCTTTAACCATAGACTTGGATAACTATAACTCATCCATTAACTCACAAATAAAATCTTGCATATCATCCACTGAAAAATCACTTACCTCAAGATCTTTTTCAGAATAGCTTTCATCATGTGTTTTGGCCATCAATGTAAAATGTGCTACATGCTTTTTGGTAGCATCACTATCAGATGAAGATGATGAATCCGAGTCATCCCAAGTGGCAGCCAATACCTTCTTTTTCTTCTTGGCTTTATCCTTGCCTTCATGCTCTTTTTGGATATTTGGGCATTCATCTCGAAAGTGACCTGGCTTTTTACAACCAAAGTATATAATATTTTGTCTCCAATTTTTATTATGATTATTCCCCTCGTAGTCCTTAATATTTTTCTTATTTCTATCTCTACTAGACCTCCCAATCATTTTCTTCATATCATCTTTACTAAACTTCTTTTCTCTTCTCATCATTCTTCTAACCATATGGGTTACAATTTTGGCTTCTGGATCACTATCCTCATCACTATCACTAGAAGAAGATATCTCAACTTGGGCTTTCTTGGAGAGTTTCGGTGAAAGTGATGATGAAGGTTTTTTCGATACTTCTTCTTCTGCTACTAGAGCTATGCCTTTCTTCACTTCTTTCTCTCCACCATGTCTAGTTTCATGAAGTTCCATATGGCTAAACAGCTCATCAATTTTATATGTGTCAAGATTTTAAGAAACTCCTATAGCATCAACTTTGTCAACCCATGATTGAGTTCTAGGAAAGGATTCCAATACCTTACATACAACTTTCCTATTTTCTAAATTATCACCTAGCCCTACAAGCCCATGGTAAATCTCTTTGAATCTAGAGTGCATTTGGGCTACGGATTCACCTTCTCTCATCTTAAAATTATCAAATTGATTTTTATAGAGAGCTTTCTTTGCTCTCTTGACCTCAGATGTCCCCTCATATAATTCAATTAATTTCTCCCATATTTCTTTTGCACTAGTTTGTGGACCTAATTTATTGACCTCTTCTTTGGTTAAGGCACATTGTAAAGTCGTGATACCTCTCGCGTTTGCCATATATCTTTTCTTATCATTTTCACTCCAATTTTCCTCATCTAACTCTAATCCATCCTTATCTTTAGGTGGTATATATATCCTTTCTTAAAACTAATCATCATATCAAAATCAGTTTGAATGAATGCAGTCATTCTTATCTTCCAATATGCAAAGTCTGATCCATCAAAAGGTGGTGGCCTATGAATAGATTGACCTTCTGAATTTCTAAAAGCCATACTACTTCTGGGTAGTTAAACCTATGTAGAAGCCCTTGCTCTGATACCAATTGTAGGATCAAGTATGACGTCTAGAGGGGGGGTGAATAAACGTAATTAAAATTTAATTTAATTTACTAAATATAATAGTTAGTGCAAAATACAAGCGGAAGAAAATATAAATGCAGATAAGAAGAAAATATCACATCTACAAAGAACACACGATGTAACGTGGTTCGGCTCAAATTAGAGCCTAATCCACCCAACCCCGATCAGAAAGATATCACTATAACACACTCCTTGGTTTAGGCGGAGAAGCCCATACAAATTCTCCTCTATCCACTCACTAGAGGCCCTCCTCACTTTTAAGTGAGGGCTCACTCACTCACCTCCTCCAACTCTTATTTGGAGGCCCTCTTCACACACATAGTGAAGGCACACTCACTCACCTCCTCCAACTCTTATTTGGAGGCCCTCTTCACACACACAGTGAAGGCAGAAAAGAATAACTAAAATATTACAAAAAAAAAGAAAATCACTCACTCTTTCTTCTTATGATTGAATTTTGAGAGCTAAAAGAAGAGTGGATGAAGAGTTTGAGCACTTGAGTCCAAGTTCACCTAGATCGCCTTGAATCTTGATTGAAACTCCACTTGAAAGTTTTTATCAACTCTTAGGATGGTGGAGAATGTAGGTGAATGTTGGGAGCACTTAGAGAATTTTATGAGCCAAGAGGAGTACACCAATAACCCCTATCTCCTTATATAACAAGAGCTCCAACGGCTAGAAAAAGGGGCTGGAAAAGACATGGAGGTCGACCTCAGGTCGACCCCCAGCTAGCCGTTGGAGGATAGCAATAGGCCAACGGTCACTTCCAAGGTCGACCTCACCACTGAGGTCGCCTCCAGGTCGACCTGGAAAAATCCTCCAAGATTACTAAAGTTTCTGTCGAGGGTCGCTGCTGAAGGTCGACCTCGAAATATCTCCAAAGATGACTAATGTTTCTGTTGAGGGTCGCTGCTGAAGGTCGAGGTCGACCTCGGGTCGCCCTCAGGTCGACCTCGAAAAATCCCCAAAGATGACTAATGTTTCTGTTCGCCCTCAGGTCGACCTCGAAAAATCCCCAAAGATGACTAATGTTTCTGTTGAGGGTCGCTGCTGAAGGTCGACCTCACTATTGAAGGTCACCCTTCAACTATCCCAAAGCTGCCCTGGAGCTATCACAACCAAAAGAAAATATCTAGAGCAATCTCACCACTATTAGGCTACATAATTAAGAGAGTTTAAACTTTTAAGATTATCTAGTTAACTCGCAGAGATTCTAAGTGTTCAAACTCATATCCAGACTATTCTAATAGTCAAGATCAACCTCACAATAATTCTACTCTCAAGTAAAATGAAAAGTAACAATAATAACATATGCTTCACTTGATCTTCAATACTTGAGCCTTTCTCTCCAACTTAATTAAAATTGAGATGCAACTTTAATAAATCTGAGATTAAGAACACTAAATAATTATGTTAGTATAAATTAATTTAAACATATTGTTAAACATCAAAATCACAATATTACCACAAGGGAGGAACCAACATGACCTACGTTCGTATATAATGTATTTGCATCAATCTTTTGCAATCTCATACTATCGTAATTATGTACATATTAATTATTTTAATTACGTATCAATTGTAATGGATGTATAATTTGATATAGATAGTTTCAATCTTGAGTCATTTTGTATTTTGAGAAATTAATCAAGTCGTATATAAATAAAATATTTCATGTCATGATATGAAAATTTTCCTACATATTTGCCAGCAAATATGATTTGTGCTCATAAAATTATATTTAAGGATGCGTTTGGATCGTTATTATCTTGGTGTTATGTTATGTATTATGTTGACGTAGGATGTGGGGGTCCCAGGGAACACCAAAGAGAAAGAGAGTTCCGGTAGACGGCGGCGCGCAAAGGGGTGAGCCTGTTAATGAAAGCTCAAGAGAGAAACCAGTTCAGAGCATCCAGAGAAACACACAAAGATTTAAGGTGGTTCAGGGAGAAAATCCCCTACGTCCACCAGTTGATCAGCGAAGAAGGTTTCACTAATGGAGAAAAAAGTGGCCCTGAAGGCCAATACAGTGTTTTAGAAAGGAGAAGAGAAGGGAAAAAGAGAGCTCCTCAGTTGGGGCCTTGTTACAATGAGAGTCCGGATCCCTGTTGGGGACTGTTTTAGGGATATTTGTAGCCGTTGGAGTGCGTGGCTTCACCCTAGTTTTTCGGAGAAAAGGTGATGAACAGGCTCTGGGTCCGCGCCGTTTGTCTGCCACCAGAGGGGCCTGTAGTTGCCCAAAAGGATGATATCTTTTAGTATTGGTACTTTTTCTGGGGATCCGTGATGGCTGAAGCATGCGGATCCTTGATTTGTGGGCTTGGAAAAAGGCGCTCTGTACGGGGAGCAGCGCGGTTAGGTGGAGCTGATCGTGACAGGCGTTTGCTCCGTAACCTCGTGCCCGAGGTTATCAGGGTTGTCCTGAGATGTCGGGGACGAGGTTAGGTTGAATCCTCGTGGCCGAGTTTTGACCTGGTCAAAAGTCCTGTAAAGTCAAAGAGATGAGTCAGCAAATTAATCAATCAAGTGGAGGCCAGCCAGGCGCCACATGTACGGTCAGGATGCAGCGCAGGAACCACATGTTAATATATCAGCCCCCCGCATTGTCAGGGCGCGAATATTAATATGGGTCCTGGAATGGGAACCGTCACGAGGGTGGACGCGCTGCCCAAGGCCTGCAAGGATAAGATGGGGACGGCGCCCGCTGATTCGTATCCTTTTGCCTTCACTCCGAAATTTTCCCCTGCAAGAGAGGGTTAGAGAGAGAATGGTGGAAGAAAGAGAATGGACCGCCCTAGCAAGCATTTCCAAGAAGAAGATAGCAGGCGGGACTCCGGCTGAGGTTCCTCCTCCGGAGAAGAAGATGTTGGTGGAACCGCCTGAAGAGGGGATGCGGACGGAGACGCTGGCTCCTGCCGCCGTGGCTCCTGGTGAAGAAGAGGTCCCGGTAGCCAAGGTAGCCATTGTTTCGGCGCAGGTACTAGAGTCTGTGCAGGAGACAGTGGGCACGGAAGCTGCTGATTCTCCAGTCAAACCGCCCCAAAAAGCTAGGGAGCTGAAGGAGGTGACCTTGGTGGGTAATACGGCCACTGGAGAGAGATTATCTCCTGGGAAGATCTTTCTCAAGGATGAAGAATTTGAGTGACTCCTTCCTAGGTTTGGGGTTGAAGAAGGGGGTGTGAAGAAATCTCTCCTGCTGGCGCGCGATCCTTCCTTTCTTGATGCCCCAGTCCCTTCTTCTGAGAAGAGAAAGAAACCTTTCCTCATTTCTCTCCCTCCATTAGACCTTCGCGGTGATGAGGAGAAGGAAGGGAAGGATAAGAAGGGTGAGGAGGAAGGCACCAAGGAGGAGAAGGAAGAGTCCCTTCTCACTGCCTCTTTAAACGCTCCTGATATTGAAGGGTCAGGAGGTAAGATGGAGGAGGCGATTAAGGAGAAGGTGGAGGGCCTTCCAGCTGCTTCTAGCGCCCCCTCCGGTATTGACGGGGCCTGGGGTGTGTTGGGAGATAGATTGTGTAAGATAAGAAGGGAAGAGGAGAAGATCTTGGAGAACACCTCTGAGGTCCTGGAGGTGGTGAGATCTCTAAAGGGTAAGGAGGTAGTGGAGTCCCACTACCTTCGAAAAATAAGGGATTTGGAGGGCGCTTTGTCCCAAGTTACAAAGTGTTCTCTAAGTCATCAGAAGGAGGAGCTAGGGAAGCTGCACCGGTTGGAAGATAGGTTGGCTTTCCTGGCCCAGGTAAACGCGGAGTGGGCTAATAAAAATGAGGTTGCGAGAAAGGAATTCCATCGCAATCTGTCAGATGTGAATCAGGCCCACTCTGCCCATGTCAAGGACCTCCAAAAAAGAATAAGGGATTTGGACGATAAGAGGGAGGCTTTGAGAGAGGAAAGGAGGAGGCTAAGGGAGGAGCTGACCAAGGCAAGGGAGGCCTCGTCAGGGGCGAAGGAGGCGATCTCCGAAGCTCGCCGCCGGGAGGAGTCACTGAAATCTGAGGTCCGCTCTTTGCGGGCCTTGGTGGAAAATAGCTTTGGATGGCGGGGACGACGTATGGAGGATCTGGAAGAAGCAGTGAGGAGGGCGGTGAAGGTCGTCAGCACCTCACCTGTGGGCCACTATGTGAAGAGTCAGGCTGCTTTCGATGTTCTATTGCAGACACTGGTTGATGCGAGTATCTTGAATCAGGAGAACATTACAGGCCCAACGGTTCTTCCCTTCTGTGGTCCTAAGGGACCGGGTAGATTTTTCGATGTTGGGAGCCCCTGCCCGGAGGAGACTCCTCCTCCAAAGTCCTATGCAGGCTGGGGGTGTCAGGTAGCTCCTTCCTGGAGAAGTCTTGAAGAAGGCCAGACTACTCCTCTTAAGGCCAGTTGGTCGGGGCGAGCGCTTCCTCCTCCTCAGCCGCAGGATCGGCCAGGGAGTCAGAAGTGACCTGTTTCTCCCCTCAACCAGCTCCTCAGCCTGATAGGGGAATCCTCCTCCTTTGAGGCACTTGAAGGATTCATTTCACAAATAGATAACCCTAATGAAGTTGGAACTATCGTTTGAGGCATGGAAACTGAGGAGTCCCCAGGGATATCTGCTGTCTGTGGTCAGGAGTGTAACAGACTGATCTCAGAGAGGAGGGGTCTTGGGCCCAGGAGATCAGGGTTACTACCCCAGGTGTCAAAGTTCTGAAGCCTTGTAATTTTTTTTTATTTTTTCCTGTACTCACGAGAGGAATATGTGAGGGCAAAGAAAAATGAACTTGTAACAAGTTTTATCATAAATGAAATGTATTTTTCTTTTCAAAAACTTGCTATGAATAAATCCTTTATTCTGTCTCTCTTCTTTCGTGTTTGAAACAGATACCACGAAGTTTCAGAAGAGTACATGAATTCATAGTGAAAGTAAAAAATCCAACAAATGAGCCAATAAAATTTCTAAGTAGAAAGATGAGGCAGTTATCCTCGTGCACGATATGAGAACATCGGGCATAAGGAAAAGAATGACCATCCCTCGAACCCTCATGCACGATATGATAATATCGAGCACAAGAAAAAGAATGACCATCCCTCGAACCCTCGTACATGATATGAGAATATCGGGCACAAGGAAAAGAATGACCATTCCTCGCACCCTCGTACACGATATGATAATAATAACGTGGACGATATACGACGGGACGGGGAGAAGTGATGCTTGGGAAATCGTGCGTCGCTTCGATCTCTGTGCGCTGCCTCAGTTCCTGAGATTGTTAGAGAGTACGAGCGGTCTGATGATGTCTGTGCGCTGATCAAGGAGATCAGACGGCCAGAATAAGAAATGGCGCAGCTGTTTCCCTTTAAAGGGGAGGACTTGCTCGGGAGTAGCTGACGTATTTATCCTCAAACCCTAAGGAGAAAGGAGAGGGAAAGAGAAAGGAAACCCTTTTGCCCCTAGCGGATGTCAATCATGGGAGGAGATGTCCAGTGGGCTGAGCTAGCCACCCAATTCCACAGGGACTCCAGCTATCAGGAGAGTCTTATGATGGAGCACGAGTTGCTCAATACTACTAGGGGCTTCAGAGAAAATCCTAACCTGACAATCATCACTCCTTCCGCCGACCTTCGACCGAATCATCCCCCCCAGGGGGCCGTCTGCATTTACCGTGCTCAAGTAGAGTACGGTTTGATGTTGCCGCCACAGCCGGAGTTTAGGGAGATCCTGACCTCCTTCCAGCTTGTCCCTGCACAGCTTTCTCCCAACGCCATTGCCTACGTGTACTCCTTTTTGAAGCTTTTGCAAGCTCAAGGGATACCGTGGACTTTGACGTTGTTCAGAAGCTTGTTTAGTTGGATAATGGTGCCCGGGTACGGGGGGTGCCTGGCCCTTCGATCGAAGACGAGGAAGGCGATGTTCTCGGGAGCGAGTAGTTCCCACTCTGACTGGAGGGATTACTATTTCTTTGTTGGAGGTGATTTGGGGATCCCTCTGACGCCTGGGGTGTGCCCTCCTGAGTTCTCTGGGGATGTGAAGTGGGTGGTAGGGCAGGACACCCTAAGGAATCTGGAGAAGTTGAAGGGACAGAGTTGGCCCTTAAAAGATTTTCTAAGGCATATAAAGAATGATATTTCTTTACATGCCAAGGCGCTGGAGTATAATATCTTGAAGGAAGTCACCCTCCCTTCTGGTGTAGTTACGATGAAGAGGGCCAGGAGGGGGCACCCCGCCACCCAACTCAGCAAAGAAGTAGCCACGAAAGGGGGAGGAGAAGAAATAAGGGTTCCAGAGCCGGTCTGCGACGGAGCCGTTGTCGATGTGGTGTCCTCTCCTGATGACATTGCAGACGACAAGAAAACATTGGCTGAGCTGGGTTATACAGGGAAAGGTAAGGAACCCATGCCAGCCGTCAAACCCCAGGCAACCCCCAAAGGTAATACAAGAGTTGTCATAGGGGAGAAGAAGGAAGGGGATAAGGCCACTGGAGGCCAAGAAAAGGAGAAGGTGGAAGAACCTTGTCTGGCACTGGTCCCCCTGGAGGTTCATGGAGAAAAGAGGGATTCCTCCGAGAATATGAAATCTGAGCCCCCACAAAAGAAGGCGAGGAGTGCAGAGGGGAGGGGCTTCGCTGCCGGGGACGAACATGACTAGCAGCGGAGCGTAGAGCCCCCTTATAGCACCAATTTCACTGGAGTTTTTGGTGATATAGGTGTGAAGCTAGCGGTGAGGATGACAGGGGTTGATCAAAGAATGACAGTCCTCACCGTGCCATCTGAGAATAAGGGTCAAGTCTATCAAGGAGAGGTAGGTCTGGCCCTAGGAAGCGGTCTGGTAGCCCAAGATATGAAGGAGAAGATGGAAGCAACCTCCACTCCAGATTTATACTCGGGAATGGCCAACAGGGTAGCCACGGTAAGGATTTCTTTTCGGGCTCTCTTATCCGCTTTAATCCTGTGTATTGATTTGTTTTGTGCTTGCTTGTAGGTTCTCGCTCGCTTGCCTTTGGCTCTGAATAGGGCTCTGAGGACCGAGGAGTAGGTGCTGGAGCAGGGGTCTCGGCTTCATCAGAAGGATGAAGAGATAGAGGCCCTGAGGACCGAGCTCGGGGTTAGGTCCTCAGAGCTTGACGCCGTTGAGGGGGAAAAGGCCAAGCTGCTCGAGGAGAGGAATAAGCTGCAGGAAGAGAAGGCCAAGCTGCAAGAGGAGCTTGCAGCTCGCCAGTCTGCCTTGGTCGCCGCGAAGGCTGACAATAAAGTCCTGCAGGGGAAGCTTGTTGAGGCCGTCGATCAGCAGAAAACCCTTATCGCCGAGAGGTCTATTGCTGCTGTGGAAGCCTACAAGACTAGTCTTCCCTGCAGGAAGCTAAGGTTAGAAGGGATCAGACGCTCATGGGAGGGATTGGCCTCCATTTTAATTCAAGGGGGGAAGTTTACTGCCGCCGAACTTGAAGAAGTGGATCCTTTCCCTTGCATGGCTGCTGATCCTACTTACAAGGAAGAGGGTTTTGACCTGTCTGACGAACTCATCCATCGAGTATTTAGACTTTTGGATAGGATCGACAGAGGGTAACTCACTTTCTTTGTAAGAGTAGTGAATGTAACCTCCCCTCTTTTTTTTTTTTTTTTTGAAAGTAATAAAAAGTTTGTCTTCCATACTTGTTTCATTTTGATGAGTATGTAATGAACAGGTACTTTTGTATGAATTCGAGATATCCTGACTAGTTCTAAAAGAGGACCCCTTAATAATAATAAAGAGCTTTTGAACCATCTGATAACTCAAGTTCCGTCTTTGAAACTCCCTGAGATCCATAAATAAAGGATAATGATAACAGGAAGGATTCTGCCCAGGAGGGGTTTATATGACTCAATGCCAAAAGAATTTTCGTCTTAAAACATCGTGCACGATATTTGTACTTTTGGGCAAGGGCTGACCTCGGGAATTCCCTTCATCAGGGTTGTAGATACTTCTTTGTAAACCTGCACAGGGAAAAAGTAATAATAATAATAGTGGAGATCCTGCCTGGGGGGAGTTATCTGACCCAATGCCAAAAGGACTTGAGCGCCTGAAACATCGTGTACGATGTTTGTACTTAAGGCAAGGGCTGACCCTCTTGAGATGACAGATATCCTAGTGGGAAGCGAAGGCACCCTGCTTAGGGGGGACCTGTATCGTAAGTCAATATCAGGGACTGCCCTAAGGTTACGAGCAGGCCTTCAGATCTTCCGCTGGCTAGATGGGCTTACGGAAGGGTTCTAGATGTTTGTAGGAAACCCCGCCTGCCAAGCTCTGCTAGGCTTGACGATCACCGTATTAGTGAAGGTTAGTGAGTATCGTCGTGCGCGAGGTTCGGAATCTCAGGTACGATGATAGAGATTTGAATTTTTAGATCATACCTGAGTGACGTTTAGGTCGACATGGATATCTCAATATACGGGGACATAGGAGACATGCATCCCAGAATAATACAGAGAAACCCAGGTGTCCAGAGAATAATCCCATAATTTGATGATTAAGTCCCATGTAAATAAATTTCTGAATGAATTTGTACAAATGAATAATGTAGAGCACCAAGATGAACTATTGTGAGAGACTACGCGTAGAATTTCTTTAGGTCGTCCCACTCCAACTTCTGGGGATCTGAATGCCTTCAAAAGTCATGAGATAGTACGCATTTGGTCCAGCAATCTCGCACACGATGTAAGGTCCTTCCCAATTCGGCTCAAGCTTGGGAACACCCAAATTGCTGCCGGCGAGAAGTCACCGCTTGAGAAATAAATCTCCCCCCACGAAGGTTCAGGGGTTAACCTTCCAGTTGTAATATCGTTCTACTCGTCGCTTATGCTCCAGGCGTTTTAATGCTGCCAACTCTCTTTTTTGCTCCAAGAGGTCCAGGTCGACCCTTCGTGAATCATCATTTTCATCCATCCATGTTTGCAAAGCCTCGGGTTCGAAGTTGGCTGCAGCCTCTATCCTGGGGGAGAGATGCTCTAGCTCAACTGGTATGACAGCATCCATTCTGAATGAGAGGGAGAAAGGAGACTCTTGGGTAACCTCGGAAGGAGCTGTGTTGTAAGCCCAGAGAGCTCCTGGTAATTCTTCCGGCCAACGGGTTTTTGTGCCGTCTAGGCGTTTCTTCAGGATGTTCTTGTTGGGGGCTTTCGCCTGTCCGTTTGTGTGAGGATGCCACACAGAGGCGTATTTGAGATTGATCTGGTGCTCTCCGCAGAAATCATGTATCCTCTGGTTGGCGAATGGGGTGCCATTATCTGTGATGATCACCATTGGTATGCCACACTTGCAGACGATGTTGGCCCAAAAAAAGTTTTTTACGTTCTGAGCAGTGGGTTGAGTGAGCAGTTTAGCCTCAATCCATTTTGTAAAATAATCAACTACTACTAGTACCCACTTATAGTTCTTCATGGCCGTGGGCATTGGACCTAGGAAATCCAGCCCCATATGGCGAAAGTCCAAGAAGAATTGATATGTTTGAGATAACCTGTAGGCTGCCTCTGCATATCAGCATAGCATTGACACTGAGAGCACTTTTCTACAAACACCTGAGCGTCTTTGTGAATATTGGGCCAGAAGAATCCTTGGCGCAGGATTCGCATAACTAGGCTTCTGCCACGGGCATGTGTTCCATATTCTCCTTGGTGTACTGCTTCCATAACCTTCAAGGCCTCTTCTGGTCTCAAACATTTGGTGAGAGGCTTGGCATAGGATCTCCTGTAGAGCTCCCCGTCGATGAGGGTGTATTTGGCACATACAAGTTTCAACTTTTGTGCCTCCTGTCTGTTGTCTGGTTGAACCCCATTCTTTAAGTATTCTAGGATCTTGTCCATCCAGCAGGGTGGTTGCTCCTCAGAAGAAACTTCGGTGCATTCGAAATTGGGCCTTTCAAACACCGGAGTCCGCCGGAGGTCGGGGAGTCCCTCTTTTGCAATCCGGTCCACCACTTGGTTCTCCTCCCGAAGTATGTGCGCCAAGGAGAAATCCTCGAATTGAGAGATTAAGGATCTGGCCAACTGCAGATATTTCTTCAAAACCTCATCCTTCGCTTCAAATAGGCGGTTCACCTGATTGACGACTAACAAGGAATCGCTGAACACTTGTATGTGCTTCACGGCCATGCTAAGCGCAAAGTTGAGTCAGCAATTAGGGCTTCATACTCTGCCTGGTTGTTTGTTGCTTTGAATTGAAGTGTTACAGCTTGATGTAGTATAGCCCCCATTGGGCTGGTTAGGAGGATCCCAGCCCCCTGGGATTGTGATCCAGATGCGCCGTCAACATAGAGGAGGATCCCAGCCCCCTGGGCAGTTTGATGAACCAGCTGAACGCTGCCCCCTTCAGAGTGTTGGCCAGGAGGTGGCACCTTGTGGCTTCGTCCGGCTGACGGTAACGGACTGCGGCCTCAAACCCTTGCACATGCTCACAGGGATTTGTCACACCCCTATAAACTTCCAGTTTGGGAGGCCTGAAGTCCTCTGGGATGGGGGCCAAGCGGATGGCATCGGAAAAAGGAACATTTTCGTCCATCGGCCCAAAGAAGGGGTCAGGCCCATGACGAGGGGCTTGAGCACCCGAAAAGAGGGGGTCTCTTCCGGCGAGGAAGGGAGGAAAGGCAGGTGAAAGGAAAACAGGTTGTGGTGGTGGACAAGGTGGGAGTGAGTTTTGGCGAGCCTCCTGAAGGCGGAAAGGACGCCTGGGTGGTTTGGAAGAACCAGAAGATTGGATGGAGGGTACTGCGACCGAAGGTGCTGGCGTGGGGACTCCAGCGGCCAGAGGGAGAGGAGCTGGGACCGCCGCGACCGGCGGGAGTAACTCCGGGGCTGCCGCGATCGGCGGGGGGGGGGGGGGGGGGGGGGGAACAGGAACCGCCAGAACCGGCGGGAGAGGAACAGAAGCCACCGCAGCCGGTGGGAGGGGAAGTACTGCACACAGCGGCTGAGTTTGTCTTAGGATTACAGCCTGCTGGGCTGTGAGGCTGGTGACCATGTCAGTGAGATTCGCGAGCATCCCTTGGAGCTCTGAGACACGAGTGCCCCTGGAGGAAAAAGCAGATTCGGCATGATGCCAAGAGGTTGAAGCTGAAGCCCTGTCGTCCGGTGCTCGGACAGAGGGTTCTCCTGCTTGCAGACTGCGGGCAGCAGAGTTGGTTTTACGCGTTCTGGCCACCATCTTTCCAGGTCTCAATGAAAGCACCAGAAGATGTTGACGTAGGATGTGGGGGTCCCAGGGAACACCAAAGAGAAAGAGAGTTCCGATAGACGGCGGCGCGCAAAGGGGTGAGCCTGTTAATGAAAGCTCAAGAGAGAAACCAGTTCAGAGCATCCAGAGAAACACACAGAGATTTAAGGTGGTTCAGGGAGAAAATCCCCTACGTCCACCAGTTGATCAGCGAAGAAGGTTTTACTAATGGAGAAAAAAGTGGCCCTGAAGGCCAATACAGTATTTTAGAAAGGAGAAGAGAAGGGAAAAAGAGAGCTCCTCAGTTGGGGCCTTGTTACAATGAGAGTCTGGATCCCTGTTGGGGACTGTTTCAGGGATATTTATAGCCGTTGGAGTGCGTGGCTTCACCCTAGTTTTTCGGAGAAAAAGTGATGGACAGGCTCTGGGTCCACGCCGTTTGTCTGCCACCAGAGGGGCCTGTAGTTGCCCAAAAGGATGATATCTTTTAGTATTGGTACTTTTTCTGGGGATCCGTGATGGCTGAAGCATGCGGATCCTTGATTTGTGGACTTGGGAAAAGGCGCTCTGTACGGGGAGCAGTGCGGTTAGGTGGAGCTGATCGTGACAGGCGTTTGCTCCGTAACCTCGTGCCCGAGGTTATCAGGGTTGTCCTGAGATGTCGGGGACGAGGTTAGGTTGAATCCTCGCGGCCGAGTTTTGACCTGGTCAAAAGTCCTGCAAAGTCAAAGAGATGAGTCAGCAAATTAATCAATCAAGTGGAGGCCAGCCAGGCGCCACGTGTACGGTCAGAATGCAGCGCAGGAACCACGTGTTAACAGTAATCTAAATGTTATTTTTTAACTAATAATTTTATAATCTTATAAAAAATTATTTATAGATATCATTAAATCAAATAATTGCTTTCTCTAAATATCGTAACATAACGTCAAGATAACATTGAACTAAATGTCCTCTAAATACAATTTGTATAACTCAATTTAAAATTTCAGAACTAAATCATATTTAAATATAATTTATAAGCATCAAACCTTATAATTGAATTCACATACAAATATAAAATTTTATGTCAATTTAAAATTTTATATTTAAAATAATTTATGTAAGTGAACAAACAAACAATTAAAATCGTATTTAATAAATTTTTAGATTAAATTTATATCTGACATAATGTACGAAATATACTGTGGTTAAGCGGTGATGCTGCCATTATTTTTGAGCGTTACTGCGCCATGGCAACTCTCAACAATGCCACTGACGAAATTTTTTTTAAAGCATGTTTAATTAATTAATTAACTAACTGATATAATTAAAAAAAATTAATAAAAAAAAGTATATTTCTGACGTTGTTACTGGGATGGCGTTAAGCAGAAGTCACCCGCCGTGTGGGCAACTTCTGAGTTATTTCTTTTTTAAAAAATTAAATATTATTTGAGAAATATTATAATTTTTTTTATAATTTAGTACATTATAATTATTCACACTAAAATTATATTTTTTCATGAAAATATTACATTCGAAATAAAATGAGTACGTATTTTAATCCATTCTTCAATTATAAGTTTTGTATTCCATGATTTCTTGGTAGACTGAAAATCTCGAAATGTGACATCATTATATAGTAAACATAAATATGCGTCTTCTGTTTTTGTCTATATTGTGCCATGTAGATCTTCTATATTGATTATATCCTCTTTAAATTATTTTTCTGCATTTGTTACATTCATTCACTTCTTTGAGCTTGAACATCGATGCTTATATCTAGACATACTTCAAAAATACAATAAAACTCAATGAAAAATACAAATTATAAATGAAATAGAAGAAATCACTAGTACAGAAATACTCTTTTACAGCAGTTAAAAACCGCCTTAGATATGTAAAGCAACCGCCGCGTATTCAAACACCTTAGTAACTAACAGGCTTTTTACGGCGGTTAAGAACCCATAAAAGATGACTTTAGATATACTATAGACGGAGAACCGCCGTCTATAATAATTTTTTTAATAAAATAATACATTATATTTAAAAAAATTTCTGTAACAAAAATTAATATATAGATAGCAATAATATACATTCAGCAGTTAGAAATATAACAAAATTATAATTTAACTACAACAAAAATATATTCATAAGAATATGTTATAACTTATTCAATCCGGCCAGCATTTAAAATCAAATTACATGAATTTATATCTTTAAACTCATTATCTATACAATTACATTACGAAGCTTAAAATCACTTCACTCTAATTAGAGAAGGTAAATCTTATTCTTCAGGTTCTGTTCCTGTAAAATATTTATTATTACAAAATTATACAAATATGAAATAAATAAAAATTACTTGCTTCTTTCAAATTTAAGGAACACAAAATTAAACAAAAAGTAATTACTCTCATATAAAATTTAAAATTGACGAAACAAATTTATATAAAATAAATCTTAATCAAAAAACATAATTCTTAATAAACATATTGGTTTATAAATAAAATCATACTTTCATGGTTATTTTTTCAAGCTCCATGATATACACTTGTAAATTAAATTAATAATTAAAATTTTATAATTATCACATAAATAATCAAGATAAGAGTTTTTTTTTGAAATATTATACCATCTCATATTTTCCATTCATCTCATATATATGCTGCCAATGGCTCATGAATATCATTGTCGAATTTATAGTTACTAAACTCGCTCTTATTTTCCAGTATCTATAAAATTAAAATTAGTTAATAAAATATAAAATTAAAATTTGAAATAAATATGCTAGACCACGTATAGTAGGAGGTATTTCTGATAGGCCTGCAAGTATAATGTGACGTATATACATGAGTATATAATATCCATACTTAATATCATTGTCTTGTCTCGGACATTAATTAGGCACAAAATTGAGTATATTATAATATATTCATTAAAATTCATTCAAAATTGAAAAACATAATCTACAATGCTTCTATAGTCTTTACTTCAATTGTAATTTTTTTTGGGTGAAGGCGACATACAAAAATTTATCGACCTGTCAAAATTCAAAAAATGTTTATACATAATAAAGCAATAATTATTTATTAAAAATATAAATTTAAATATTTATTTACCGATCAACGATATATTTAAGTTGCTGGTAATAAGGCTGACTGACATGATCCATCCAAATATGCATAATTTATATGGATCCAATGCAGCCAATATCCAATGCAGCCAATATCCAATGATCTCTATTAAAAAATTAAATGTTAATTATAAATTTTAATATACTTGAAAAATTAAATTTTAGTATATTTAAAAATTTTGTTGAAACTTACCACTATTATAAGGAATAATAACTAATGAATTTTGTGTGGCTTCCATTATTCTATTTCTCAATAGTGTGGCGCATTGGTCCTTATTATTTATATAACTTGCAATACTTTGTCAATCCACAAAGCAGTATCTATCTCTCAAATTGCTATCTGCTCTTATTTAATTGTATAGACACCTATATGAATATAATAATATAAAATTAATTTTTTTTAAAATCTAAATGCATTTACATAATGTGTATATATATGCTTACCTAACGTAAGCACTTGTCATCTACTTGCCGATCTTTTTAAATGTGTCAAACTCTAAAGTTTTTTTTATCAAATAATAGTTGCTTGTAATATCCATAAATATAAGCAAGAATAAGAATATATATCACCACCTCATTGGTCAATGTATGAATTGCGTGTTCTAACATCTTATTTAGAAATGACAGAAGAATATGATCTTTTTCTTATATGTAATTTATATATGTTAGAATTATAAATTATATATATATAATAAATGCAAATGACAATAAATAATATTATTTACTTGACTTTTTTTGCTTTGACTTGCTGGTGATTTTCCATCACGTCACGCTCCAATAGATTTAAATTTTAGTCGCATTAAAAATAATAATAATAATTTTTTTTATAAGTATAACATTATAAAAAAATATTATACCTGATCATCACGAAAAATAAGCCATGCGGGCCAAGGAATAATATATCCCAATGATTCACCAATTGTTGTCCTATCATCAACTAGAAAAACGAGTTTAGCAGACTCATAAATTATATGATCAGCTAGACTCATAAATTATATGATCAACAAAAACTGTACATATTCCCTCACCCATTGATAATGTGTGTACAATAGGAGTCACTGGATTCACTACCGTCCCATAGGCAACCACATTATTAGAAGTAACAGAAGCAATCAAGTAATATATTCTCTATGACATAAATTTACAAAATGTAACTAAAATCATAATATAAATAAAATTTTATTTAGCAATATAATGTATAAATAATATCTTAGCTAATGCAGGAGGGGGGCTTGGGTTGCCTTCCATAAAAGAATCTGATACGCTTGTCATTGGACTCACCTGAGTAGATTCATATCCTTTCATTACTATTTTTTTTAATAACGCCATATCTTCCTAGAGGCGAGAGATATGTTGCTGCTGTTTAATATTTTTCTCTCTCAACTCCTGTATATCAACAGCAATGATAGAGCTAAATAATCTCCCTCTCGTACTATCTTTAAAAAAAGAGGTTATTATCTGAAATTTTCCTTCAACTTTGACTCTTCCAGGATGCTCTGCCTCCTCATAAGCTATAGCAAACAGATTATTTCTACCTTCAGGGTGAATCATGCCTTGGGTAGCCTGTGAAGCTAACTTATCTTATGCATAAAACAATAAAATTATAAATTTATAATAAATATAATATACAAACTTTAAATTACTTACAATCCTGATCTATAATTCCTCAGAGGCTGCATTGATGTAACGACTATCTTTTCTTTTATTTGCAGCTTTCCATTAGTCTGATCTAGGAATAGGATCCTAAGTTCTATTTTTTTTTGCTACAAAATATTTTTTCAAAATAAATTTATATAAATAATCATATTTAAGTTAAAAAAAGTTAACAAAATAAACACTAGTATGTTAACCTACCATTTCCTGCTAAACCTACGTAACCCTTCCTTGAGGCAGTGTGATGGTACTTCTGATTCTTTGCTCTATCCACAGCTACGCGACTCCTACTCTACATAAGATATTAATGTATGTTATAATTATTTTAGATAACAGATATAAAATTTAAAAAAATTACCTAAAATTCTTTAGAAAGATAATAGTTGACAAATAAATTTTAATCTTGTTGAGAAATAAAATTATATATTCCTCAGGAATGACATATCAAGCATCTTCATCTTTATGCTCGATAAATTTTTTATACATAAAGGATTTTCATGTCCTCCATAATTTTTTCCATATGAACGAATAATTTATCATGCAGCTCGTCCACTCCATCAAATGTATTCTACAAGAAACAAAATAAATTTATTAATGAATCATATATTTTTTAATAAAAAAATTAAAAAATACTTTACCGTTATTTGTTCCCATATTATTTATTTATTTGATTCTGGAATTTCATGCCAGTTAATGCATGAGATAGAGGCTTTATGATAAACAACTAGTCACAAAAAACTCATCAACTGGTCTGTGTTTCTTCCAAGTACTGGCAAACTATTGACTACTTTAATTGTTAATTTTTTATCATCCTTTTTATTTGTTGTTAATTTCAATAATTGAGTCATGCACTTTTTTCCTTTGAGGTCGAAGATTCGGATTGATTCGTCATCAATCTGCAAATTTATTAGTAACATAAATTTAAAAAAGCTTTTTACAAGAGAGAAATTAATACAAATATAATAAAATATTTGTAATAAACGGATTAAATTATAAATTTATCATTTGTTATTTCTTGAGTCTTTTAACCATTCATTTTTCGTTTCTTTCATTATTTACTACCTCAATTTCATCTTCACCTTCAGTTAAATAGGTAGGAGCTTCATTAGAATTATCATGCACGATCATAGGCATTCCATTTGTAAATCCAAACAGCTCTTGGTGAGTAATGTTATTGTCATCTTCATTTATGATGAATCTAGGATTATAATTGAGAACAACTGATCATTATGGATCACTGAGATCTTCAACATAGAAAACTTGCTTAGCTTGATTTGCAAGAATGAAACAATTATCTTTATGATCAATCCGATTAAAATTGGCTAATGTAAAACCCATCTCGTCAATTTTACTTTCACCATTACTATCCACCCATGAACATTTAAATAATGAAATTCAAAAATTAATATAATCAAGTTCTCATATTTCTTCAATGACACCATAGTAGTATAAATCTCCGATGTAAGGGTTTTTGTCCTTCGTACTTGATATCTGCATTGTCTGAGCAATCAAAGAAACTCCACTATTCTGAACAACTCGCTTATTATCTTAATCTTTAGTGAAAAATTAATATCTACTAATAACATATCCATCATACTTTACTACACTGTGATTCGATAAAAATGATAAATATTTTAATAACCTATCCAAGCAATCACCTTCTGATCTATGTAATAATGTAGATATATGACATCTAAACTATTCAATGAACTCTTTGATATGTTTATTCTGAATCCACACGTCATTTTGTGCATGTGAAGAATTTTCAGTTCGCAACTATTTTTATACTCTTCAATATATGGATCTACAACCACTGAATTATACAAAACATACAAATATGTCTACCTTAATATGTTAATATCCACAACATAAGACTTTCTTGATGTAATGCCTCTCCCATACTTATCAACTACAGTATGATCAATAGGAACTCCAATTGGGTTAACATCACGTAAATATTCATTACAAAATTCTACGATCTCTTCTGTCACATAGTTCTCAATCATACAAGCTTCTAGCCTATAATGATTATGAACAGATCTTTTGAGTATTTTCATATACCGCTCGAAAAGATATATCCATCGTAGAAAAATAAGTTCACAAAGTTGTATCTCTCTCACTAAATAAACTATTAAGTGTACCATAATATCAAAAAATGAAGGTAAAAAGAACATTTCCAACTCACAAAATGTCTCAATAATGATAATTTGAAGAGTATCTAACTTAAGAGGATCTACAATCTTTGCACATAAAAAGTTGAAGAAGAAACAAAGTCTCATTATTGTACTGCGAAGTTTAATATCCAAACTCCATCTGATAGCCACAGGTAACAACTATTGCATTAATATGTGACAATCATGCGATTTCAAATTAATTAATTTCAATTCTCTAAAATTTACATGACTTCGTCTTTGAAAAATAACCTTTAGGCACTTTTAACTCATACAAAATCTTACAGAATTACTTCTTCTCCTCTTTTGAGAATATATAACAAGCATGTGGAAGACATGCTCAGCCACAATGAATCCTAGGAACAATTATATAGATCTTCTTTTCTAACAATTTATTTTGGGAGGATCTTGGCCATAGTTAGGGCTGCTTATTGGACCGGTTCGACCCGAAATCGAACCGGAACCGGTCCAGTAAGAACCGGTTGAACCAGACCGGTTCTAACTGGTTCCGGGCCGCATAACTCCGGACTGGTTCTGCGTAAGCAGAACCGGGCCGCATAACCAGTCCGGACTGGTTCTGCGTAAGCAGAACCGGACCGGTTCTGTTGAACCGGAATCGGTCCGGTTCATTTTTTTTTTAAAAAAAAATATTGGGGGCAGCGCCCACGCGTGCGCAGCGCGGGCGCTGTCGCCGCCCCCATGTAATCTGCAGCTGGCAGCATTATTGCTACCAGCTGCAGATATTATAAATTTTTTTTTTTAAATTGAACAG
The DNA here is from genome assembly GCA_019297695.1 of Apostasia ramifera. NCBI lineage: Eukaryota > Viridiplantae > Streptophyta > Magnoliopsida > Asparagales > Orchidaceae > Apostasia > Apostasia ramifera. Next base: position 54,814 of record JAEMOT010002748.1, on the reverse strand, counting down.
TCATTTGACCGTTGCAATTTGCAAACGGTCAAATGACCGTTTTAAATTCTAAAATGACCGTTTTAAGGTCATTTTAGACTTTTTAACATGTGTTGAACTTTCTATAAATAGTACAGTTTTTGTTATGATAATTCGTACAATTTTTATCAATTTTTTCTGTTCTTCTGCTCTGTTAAAAAATCTGCAAACACGTTTTAATAGCTTCCCAACGTCGATTCTCTGGCGGTTCTTCCTCAAGTCGCCAAGGGAATGTTGATCCGAAGTATGTTCCGCAACTCGATCGTCTTCCTGCACTCGGTGAGAACTTTGACGAAACTTCAGAACCTGATCTCGATCTATCTGCGGAACATGATCCTGAGGCAAGTGGAGATGTTGATACCGACACTGGCCCGTCAATGCAATCATCAAGTATCTCTAACAAGTCTCGGACGAAACGCAGTAAGGTATGGGATTTTTTTGATTTACAAATTAAACCGAATAGCAATTCGGAGAGACCTGAATATGTCGCTATTTGTAAAATTTGTAAAAATTAACATTCATACAAACAAGGTGGTACCGGTGGTGGGACTGGTACATTTAAGAAACACCTAGTTAGATTTCATAAGTTTGAAGAAAAAACTTGTCAACCTACTACTATAGAGCCAACCCAAACACAACTCAATCCACAGAGTGGATCTATGCCGTGGGCTTTTAGAAATGATAAAGCACGTCGAGGTTTAGTTCGATTTGTAGTGCGAACCGAACAACCATTTACTATATGTAAAAAAGAGGGATTTTTAAAATATATTGTTCAATATTTACAGCCTCAATATACCCGTATTTCTAGGCATACACTTAAAAAAGATTGTATGTCAATGTACGATGAATATAGAAAATCTCTTATCCAACACCTTGTTGAACCTCTTAATTTTGATGATTATAATTAATTTAGCATTATAGACTAATTATCTTATTAAGTGTATTTTTCAGGTCATTTATATCATAATTAAGGTGAATGTCCAAGTTCAAAGTTCAAGAAAAGAAGTGTATTACTCTGAAGAAGAAGAAAAACTGAAGACCTCAAGAAGGAAAGGAAAAGAACCAGTTGAACAATCTATTCCTTTACCCAAATCTCATCGGTCCTACATCAAGAAATTCATGAAGGCAGTCAAGGATACTCTTATTCTGAATGTGAGACCAATCAAAAGGGAAGGTGTCTCTTCTTTCATCAACCAAGTCATTGATCGACATGATTGGGAGAAATGGTTATCCTGTTATCGCCTCTATTATCCTGATGTAGTAAAACTTTTTTATGCCAATCTAGAAATTGACTTAGAAGCTAGAACTCTCACTTTTTCTGTTCTAAACATCCCTATTAGAATTTCAGCTCAGGATCTCATCAACCACTATGGTTTTCTGATTCCTGATACCTCCATTACTCTAGAAAATCTCAAGGTTGATCCCAACACATTCTTAGATGTTGAAACAATTCTGGGTTATAGTCCTGAATATAATCCACCTGGAGTTAAGAAGCATGTGGCTAGAAAGATCAAACATTTAGCTTCTTGTAGTGATCAGGCCAAAACACTTGGCAGAATACTACAAGAATATTTTCTTCAAATTCATGGCCACAAAGATGAGTAGACTAATATGCATCAAACTGCAGTCTACCATCTGCTTCAGGGAAGAACTCTAGACACTATAGGGATCATCTTTCATAGCCTAGAAAATTATCGCAATGTTGCTCAAAAGAGCAAATATATGCAAAGTTTTCACTATGGCAACATCATTTGTGACTTTCTTACCATTTGTCATGATGTAAATCTGTCCTGTTTTATCAAAGGAGCCAGATATTATGGCTTTTCCCAAGACAGCTGTTGAACCCTTTGATTTTGATGACCACAATTAATTTAGTTGTTTTAAACTAATCCTCTTGTTTAGTGTGTTAACAGGTTGCATTATCTTATTTGAGGATTTAGTCTCAATTAAAGTCCAGAGAAAGCAGGATCTCACTGGAATTTTTACTATTTTCTTTTCTAGGACAATTATGTGAGCATGTGCATTTTTGCCAAGGTTTTTACTTGAGTTTTTCCTTTTGGTTTTCTAGTTAAGAAAACCTTATTTTCTTTCGTATTTATCGTGTTTAGTTGTTTAAGCAAAAATCTCTTCAACCTATTTATGTTAAGTAATTTGAATTAAGAGTGTAGCTCACTCAATCCATTGATTTGAGTTTGAAGCTTAACTCAAAGTTCAACACTTATCATATATTAGGTTAAAAGTTGGTTTAGCTTAAAACAATCTCATGCCTATGATAGATTCCTACATGGTCATTAATTGTTCCTCTATTTTGGTATATGGCAACATATAACCTATTGATTAATACCTATGTATTTTCCAAAAGGTTGCATGAGCCACATCAATCCAAATCAAGAGCCATCATTCCTTTTCCTTGTAACTTGGGTTTTGTTTCTCCCATGATTTCTTGGCTTGTGTTTTGATTTCTTGCAGCCTACCGTTTTTCTTGAAAAGCCTGATTTTATTTGTATGATGGCCACCATGTTTTAATATTGAGGCATGCTTATATAATTACTTTTTTATTCTTAATCCACTTGGCTTTGTCCCCTTCATGTTGGCTAAGTGCAATAAGCCTACAATTACAAAAGGACAAAAGGGCTGTTTCCTTCTCTCTCTTCCCAACGAAAATATTTCTGCATCCTTTTAAGCCTGTGCGATTTTTTCTTCCACACTAATCTCTCCAATACTGTTTTTATTATTCTGCATCCTTTGTTTTTGGAGAACACAACTCACCTTCTCCTCTCAAGCTTTCACTCGATTTTCACTCTCCCATTGCCTTACTTGGATAACATTTGAAGGAGATTTCAAAGAAGGAGATTGTGGTATTTTACAAGTGAAAAGAAGCTGAAATTTTCCTGGTTCTATTTTGTTTCCTGCTTCAGAAAAATATATAGCTGCAGTTTTGGTTTTTGGTTTGATGTGAATCTTATTTCTTGAAGTTATTACTTATTAAGATTCATCAAACTCCTATTTTACCTCTTGTTTTTCCTGTTGAAGGCTCATATTGGGTGATTCTTCTTTACTCTCTCAGATTATTTTACTCACTGTTTTTACTCTTGCTTTCTCAGAATTATTCGAGTAGACCCTTGGCTAATTTGCATATGCATAGAGTGCCTCATTGTAATATTGATTCTTGTATATGCATTGTAACTTAAGCTAGCTAGTCTAGCAAAACCTTCACTTCTTTTCTCTATCTCCCTAGTGGAGAATTGTAGGTTTGCTCAGCTTTGGTTCCTTAAAAAAGCCATAGGGTTGTATTGGGTTTGTTCGATTTTGGTTCCCATAAAAAGCCGGGGTTATAGTGAAATTCCCATTCGAGATGCGTGGGGAGTGGACTAGGCGGAAGGCCGAACCACTATAAATCTCTTGTGCCTTTTGTGTGATATATTTATGCTGTTTGCTTTATTTCTACACTGAGTCTTATTTCGCAAATTGGCCTCACTTTGTGGTGGTGCTCTCTGTTCTATTTCTTCTATAGTCCGATTTGCTAAATCAACCTCTCTGTATTAATTGAATTATCTCTTAAGTTTATTGCTTTAATTTAAACTTATAAATTTTATTATTCCCAATTCACCCCCCCTCTTGGGAAGCCTTTGGGCCAACAACAGCTTCAAACTACACCAACCCAAGCCTTCCTTCCAAAATGTTGCTGCCAATCCAGAACAAAGAGCCCCAACATCTCCTTCTTCCTTCTCTCACAAATCTGCCCATCCTTCCACTTCATCTCCCTTTACATCCCAGTTTGCCAAATTCATTATTGACTCAATTGAGACTATTAGAGAGCTAGCTGAATCCAATAGCCAAAAACTCCTTAGCCTCCAAGCTCATATGGACACTCTCAGTAGTTTCACTGTCCAAATTGCTAACCTTGCAAGCTACAATAGTGAAATGCTTGAGAAGTTGAGTCAAAAAGTTAATCACTTAGCTGAAAAGTTAATCCCCTCTACTTCTGGCAAGAAATGATGGTTTGAGTTATTTATGTAATGATTATATGGATAAGCTCTTTAATATTCTCAGTTTTTTTTTTCATTTTATGTTATGTCTGAATATTACAAGCAAACATTAGCTAATCTTTCTTCTACTTAGATCATCTTTTTGATGATGCCAAAGGGGGAGAAAAGAACATGTTATTATGTAGTGTGCTATTTGGTCTGCAATGATAATATTTTTATTTGCTTTGATCTGCAATATTTTGCTCTGATCTGTAATGTCAATTTACAGTCTTTTTGTTTGCTATAATTAAGGGGGAGCATGCCACAATGTGTATATTTTACTTATGTCTCTATCTCATATTTCAAGTATTCAATTTGTTAAGTGTTTTGCTAAGGGGGAGCAACTCATTCTGCTATCTCTTTTATTTCCCTTAGCACACTAAATTAATTATCATCATCAAAAAGGGGGAGATTGTTTAGCCTCTTAATTTTGATGATTATAATTAATTTAATATTAGGAACTAATCATCTTATTAAGTGTATTTTTCAGGTCATTTATATCATAATTAAGGTGAATGTCCAAGTTCAAAGTTCAAGAAAAGAAGTGTATTACTTGGTTCATTTTTTATTTTCTTTTCTAGGACTTAATTGTAAGCATGTATATTTTTGCCAAGAATTTAACTTGTACTCAATCTTAGTTAGCCTAACGTCTATTCATTCCTTGATAATCTTTGCTGTGAAAATCATCTTTGCAGCTGCAGGAAAAATAGGTCGATTTTCAAAATCGACCGGATCTCTCTGGACTGGCCCAAACTCAGCTGCCCAGCTGACCGTTTGGCCCATCCAAATCTTCAAAAATTGAGAATATCTTATTTTCACTATCTTGTTCCTTGCAGCCCACTTTAAAAATATACTTTAATTTAGAACATCCCTCAAAAACTATTTTTTTACTCCTTGTTCTTTTTTAAATAGAAAAATAGTTATATTTCCTATTCATTTTTTTTCTATAGTCTTTGAGTGTTATGCTGAATATTTTGTCCACCTAAACTCACTAAATTTATCATAATCTATTTCAGGTGGCACCTTCACTTTGTTTTAACCCTTGGGTAATAATTTGGGTGTTTTTTTTCTTCTTAGCCATTTTTAAATTATCCTTTTTGCTAAAAACAAAACTCTCCAACATGTTTGATTATGGGAAATGGACAAACTACTATTTTATGCTTTATCTTATCAGCCTTTTTTCCCAGGTTTTATTTTTAAAATATTTTCCTTGTTCCAAGCATGGTTGGACTTAACCTTTATCCTTAAAATATAAAATCAGCTGCACCCAATCTGTCTCCAACGTTCCAATAGACACTTCATCACCCAGAAATATCCAAAATGCCCTCTGCTTGTTGTTCTCTCATTGGTCCACTTGTATGACATATCAAAATGATTGTCTACAATTAGCTAACTCAAATAAAGGGCAAATATATCAAGCTTCTTACTTACCACCTGCTGTAGGAAAATAAAAGCATTCATTTTCCTGCTGTTCTAAGAACTTCTTTTTTGCTCAATAATCTTTCAAGATCTCCTTCAAGCTTCTACTTGCAAACAAACCTCCTCAAGGAGAAACAAAAGGAAGAAAGAGTGCTGCGCTTTTCACTATTCTGAAGCCAAGACCAGTAATCCTTATTGTTCACATTCCTTCTTGGCTTTTCGGTTTTGTTGTAGCTTCAAGTTTTTCATAATCTGAACCTTCACTGTTTTGTTTTTGTTGAAATATAAAAGCAAGACTGTATAGCTAATAGTTTTATATCTTAAAGCTTGCTTTTTCCTGAATATTTTGAGATACTTTCTTCTTTTCTTTTACCCCAAGATTACAGAATTTAATCTTGGACTTCTACGAGTTTTCACCCTTGGCAAGTTGCTGTATGCATAGAGCTCTTCACTGTAATTTATTTTTTGTGTTTAAGTTGTAATTGAGCTAGCAAGGCTAGCAAAATCTTGTACCCTTCTCTATTTTCTTTTGAGTTATTTTTGTAGGTTTGCTCGGCTTTGGTACCTGCAAAAAGCCGTGGTGTGTAGATTTTCTTGGCTTTGGTTCCTGTAAAAAGCCATAGGATTGTATCGGGTTTATTCGGCTTTGATTCCTGTAAAAAGCCGGGGAGATTTAGTGGAAATTCCCATTTGAGGAGCGTGGGGAGTGGACTAGGCGGTAAGCCGAACCACTATAAATTTGTTGTGTTCTTTTCAGTTTTGCTCTTAAATTCTCTTGAACCAAAGTGATATAACATATCTAAATTTAAGTATTTTAAATTTATAGAAAACCTGAAATTCTTTTATTCAAAACAGATATATGAATAGTAAACTCTAAATTTATTATTTCTGGTCTCTTTTGGATTCATTTCTGCACTGCTCTGTGAACCTTGGTCAATTCCCAAAATCGACAGGATTGTTCTGGAAAAATTTTCTGCACTGCTCTGTGAACCTTGGTCAATTCTCAAAATCGACCGGATTGTTTGGGTAAAATTTTCTGCTCAGTTTTTTCTTGTCCAGGTGATATCAGAACTTAGTGTACTTGGTCATTTTGATAAATTTAAGTCCACTACTTCTTTTTTCTCTCTTTTCTAAATTAAAAGAAATCATCTTAATTTTTTTATCCCAATTCACCCCCCTCTTGGGAAGTCTCTGGGCCAACACACCTCAGTAATATTAATTATAGGGTTAATTTAACATCCGATATTTGGACTAGTATTAGTGGCGCGAGTTATTTAGTTGTTACTTGTCATTAGATCGATTGACAGTGTGGAATGCAGAAACGAATATTATCTTTAGATGTATTAAATGAGGCTCATACGGGTTCAACCATTTTTTCTTACATTCGCAATGTTTATAAAATTTATGGTATAGAAAATAAAATTTTTAGTATTACTTTGGATAATGCATCAAATAATAATTCTGCAGTTATTTTTTACAGCAATTATTAAGGCTTCTTTTTTATGATTTTCTTTTTCATGTTAGATGTGCATGTCATATAATTAATTTATGTATTTCTAGTGCTTTTAATTCCGAACATTTAATTATCGATAAATTTAAGCATGTTGCATAATGGATTCGTTTAAATTCAAATGTTAGGCGTGAATGGAAACGTGTTTGCGTAAGTGCTAGAATAAATTGTGTAAAATTTTCATTACCTGTAGAAACTAGATGGAATTCACTCCATCGTTTATTCGAATCACTTTTACCGTACGAAGATTTGCTAACTGTTTTTTACAATTCATATACACTTAATCATGACCTTCAATTATATTCTTATGATTGGATATTTTTAAAAAAAGTTTTTGAATTATTGTCCATTTTTAAGGAGTCTACTGAAAATTTTTTAGGTTGTTATTATCCAACTTAATCTATTTTTCTGCCTTATGTTTTTCAAATGTTTCAAAAAATTTTAGAGTTTAGATCAGATCCAATTCTAAAAACTTTTGTTGCGGACATGGAATTAAAATTTAGAAAATATTGAGAAAAAATTCCGCTTTTATATTCAATAGCTGCTATTTTTGATCCTCGTTAGGGAACCGAAGCTATTGAAACTTTTTACGCGAAATATTCTAATTTCTTGGGGAGTAATACTGATGCCGAAAAAGCATCAGTTTTTATAACTCTCCAAGAGTTATTTTCTCTTTATTACAGTGAGCAGGTTGCAAGCAGGAATGTGGAACATGTGGAAATACAAACAGCAACAAAGAAAAAGCCCAGCATTTTCAACGTTCTTAGGTCGGCGACGGCAAAAAGATCTGTTGCTACAGATAAAGAAAAAGCAACTGTTGGAGAGTAATCGACAACACAGAATCAAGCCCCTACAAATTTGAACGAGTTGCAATTCTATTTACATTTCGCGGAGAAATTTGATAATGATATGAGCTTGTTGGAGTGGTGGAAAAGCTCATCAAAATAATATCCCATTTTATCTGCTTTGGCACGAGATGTACTAGCAGCATAAGCTTCAACTGTAGTTTCTGAATCAGCATTTTCCACCACAGGAAGAATAATAGGAGATTACAAAAATAATTTATCTCTTGCAACCCTTTGCATGCTTAATTGTCTACAGGATTGGTTTGCTGCTGAGTCACGAAATCAACAATATAATTTCGTGGACGAATTCAAAGATAATAGTTTAGAAGAAGAGGAGGAGTACCCGAGAAGAATTCTTTGTAATTACGATGAATAAAATTTTTATGTAAAATATTTGTAAATATTTTCGTTAATATTAATAAAATTTCTTAGAATTTTTTTTATGTTAATTTTGTCAAAAATATTACAAAATATATAATTTTTTTTATAAAATGTATAAATAAATATATTTTTTAATTAATTTACCCGATTGACCCGACCCGACCCAATTATCTGGATCCGGATCGGACTCGGATCGGATCCAAGGCCACCTAACCGGTTCCGGACCGGATCCGGAACCGGTTGGAACCGGACCGGACCGGACCGGTTCCAGGTCCAACCGGACCTGGAACCGGTGGAATTGGACCGGAACCGGTCCGGTCCAGTCCGGTAACCATCCCTACCTATAGTACTCAAAAGTTGTACTAAATCTTTTCCAGTAAGTGGACGTGGAGCCTTCCCAAATTCAGTATGACCATTAAATTTTTTTTTTCTTGTGAAACACATGATCCCGAAGCAACTATTTTTTATGACACATGTAACATAATTTTCTTCCATATTCCAAATATTGTGCATTAGTATCATCACTGCAAATAACACATGCATAATAACTTTTCACACTGCATCCTGTCAAGTTATCATAAGTTGGATAACCATTCACAATCCAAATAAGTACTGCCCTTAATGTAAATATCTCATGTCGATAAGCATCATATATTTGCACTCATTTTTTTCATAATTTTTTCAAATCATCTATAAATAGAGAAAAATAAAATCTATTTTATTTTTAAGTTGCTTCAATCTAGATATCAATAAAATTAACATAATAAATTTACATTTCATACATAAATTAGGAGGTAAATTATAAATAACCAAGAAATTAGGCCAATAACCATGCTTACTACTCTGAACATTATACGGATTAAAGTCATCAGTGCACAGCCCAAGCCTTAAATTTCTTGAATCTTCAACAAAATTTGAAAATCTAATATCAAAAGATTTTCATTGCGGTAAATCAGCAGAGTGTCGCATCATTCGATCAAATACACATTCTTCATCATTAGCATACCAAGTAAAATTCTAGCATGTTATTGATTTTAAAATAGTCTCTTAAAATGTGGTATCTGTTGCATCTAGATCCACGCTCCATCATCTGGACCGCACACGTGGAAGCTTACGCGGCGTCAACCGCGTAAGTGCTCGACATCGAACATAAGGCGCATCACCCCGAACAGCAGACGCCGAAGAGATCGAGACAAACAAGAGGGACCAGAACTGACCGGCGCCTGGCGAAGCATCGGTGACTATATTGCTTTCAAGAGGTATGGACTCTCCCGCCGTCAGACCGTACCATCCGTACATCGTACAGCAAGGGCCAGGGAGTGCCCCCCCCCCCTTTGCGGACATTGATGGGCTGTCACTAGAGCTGAAGCCTATCTTGCTGAAATAACTTTACAGAGTAGACCAAGGTATAAATACCTCACTGTAACGGGAAAAGCTAGCTCAGGCTGGACCAAAAAAAAAACTTCTACCGAAATCCCCTCAGCTTCTTACTGTAATCCCAAAAAAGAGTGATTCTAGTGACTTTTAAAGCCTCCCCGAAAGGAACCGTGGTTTTTCCGTTCATTCGGTTTTTCACGTAAAAAATCTGATTGTTTCTCGTCTCAACAATTTGGTGCCCTCACGCAGAATCAGACCCGATCCCTTCAAACGCCCATGGAAGACACTCATGGCGAAAACACTCAGCCACCAGGCAGACAGCAAGCAGCACACCTGCCCCAGGACAATCCCACCGCAGACGACCGGCAGCTTCAAACACTTACAAACACGGTCGCCACGCTTACCCAAACGATGAACACCTTCCTCACCAACCTACCGGCCCTCCTCCAGCAGCAGAGACCTCTTCCTCTAGCTCTACCCCTCGAAGGCCCGCTTCCGCAGCCGAGCGCGGGGCGCGTCGAACTACCCACCGAGGAGGCCAGCACTCACCCTATTGCCGAAAGTCGCCCCGAGGTGTATCCTCCGGCCCCCCCGGTGGATACAATTTTCTCGCCCGTTATAATGGCGGCTCCGGCACCGCGCGCCTACAAGGCTCCCCGGGTCGGCGACTACGACGGCCTCACCGACCCGGCCCAGCATGTGAAGCTCTTCGAGAACGCCCTGGCAACGAGCGACCCTGTCTCAGACGCGTACAAGTGCCGTCTATTCAGGAATACTTTGACGGGACTGGCGCTGGATTGGCTCGACGAGATCCCCCAGGGCTCCATCCAAAGCTTCCTGCAGTTCTCTGAGCAGTTCCGCACCAGATTCGGAACCTCAAGGACTACCTCCCGAACAATCCATGAGCTCTAGCAGATAAGGCAGGCTCCCGATGAATCGTTGCGCAACTACGTAGACCGGTTCTCGAGGATGAATGCAAAGACGAAAGACACTACCGATGACAGATCGACCATGATCTTCGTCCACAACATTCTGCCCCGGGAATTGTATGACTCTTTTGTCGACGACATGCCGAAGACACTGATGGAGGCAAGGGTCCGCGCCGAAAAACGGATCCATCTCGAGGACGCCAAGGCCCTCAAGGCAAAGGTTAAGCAAGAGGTCGCTTCGCCTCAGGACAAGAAGGGCGAGACCCCGAAGACGGACTCCAACACTCTCAGAAGGAGCTTTCGAGACCGGAATTTCTCCCCCTCCCACGGGAAGTGCAAGTTTGAAGGTGATTCCCCGCGTCCTACTACACCGGTCTACATCATCGAAGAAATATTTTCAATCCTCAGCAACAAGGGCTTCATCAAGAGCTGTGGCGAGCGCTAGCCGCCCCAACCTGGCGAGGACCCCATGAAGTTTTGCAAGCTCCACCAGAGTTACGGTCATCTCCTCTTTGAGTGCCGCTCTTTTCGAGCACTCGTCAATGAGTATATAGAGAATGGCTACCTCACCGGCTACAAGAGGATCGAGGGGCCCCTGCTAAAAGCGGCACGACTGTTTTTTCCTGGCGATGAGCCCCTGGCGAAGACTTCTTCGACGCCAGTAACGTCGAAAGCCGACAGCAAGAAGGTCGTCCTCTCAATCTTCGGCTACAACTGCGGTCTTCGAAAATACTGAGAGGTTTGCACAGTCGAACTTCCCCCTCATTTGCCTGACATTGGCTTCACCGCAGGGGACCTTCCCAGAGAAGGGGTCAACCGCGACGACCCCATAGTCATCATTGCTGAGATCGGAGCTTGTGATGTCCACCGGACCTTGGTCGACACCGGCAGTTCGGTCGACATACTATATCTCCACGCCTTCAATGAGATGGACATTGGTCAGTGCAAACCTCTCCCCCCTTCAATGACAATCTCGAGTTTTTCCGGCGACGCCTACCAACCCGCAGACTACGCCACCCTGCGCGTAGCCCTCGAAGAGGTCCCCAGAAGATTAGTGAAGGACATCGACTTCATCATCATGGACGCCCCCTCCGGCTACAACGCAATCCTGGGACGACCTGCAATGGCGGCATTCCAGATGGTCTCGTCCACCTACCACCTGTGCGTGAAGTTCCCCACGCCGTTCGGCATCGCTACCATCAGGGGGGACAAGGCCGGCGCCATGCGCGCCTCCACACCGACCACCTAGATCCCAAAGATCATGCCTTACCACCAATCGAACAAAATGATCATGTAACCGTCGTCGACCGAAAAACTGTATTAATCTCTAAAGATTTTCCTGATAATGAAAAGCCCGCTCTGGCGGCCCTACTTTTCGAGTATTTCAATGTGTTTGCCTGGGAACCTAGCGACATGCCAGGGATAGATAGGGCAGTAGCTGAACATTGGCTAAGCCTCAAATCGGGAGTAACTCCCGTCAAACAGAAGAAGAGGAACTTCGGTGGCGAAAAACAACGAGCAATTCGGGAGGAAGTCGAAAAGCTTCTGGCCGCCGGATTCATCAGGGAAATCACCTACTCGTCATGGCTCGCAAATGTGGTGGTGGTGAAAAAGAATTTCGAAAAATGGCGAATGTGTGTAGACTTTATGGACCTAAATAAAGCCTGTCCGAAAGATTTCTACCCCTTGTCGAAAATAGACAGGCTTGTCGATTCTTCGGCGGGGTACTCAATGATGAGTTTTGTCGATGCCTTCTCAGGCTACCATCAGATCCGAATGGTCAAAAACGACAAAAGACACACCTCATTTATCACCGACCAAGGAACTTTCTGCTACAAGGTGATGCCTTTCGGTTTGAAGAACGCAGGTGCGACCTACTAGCGCATGATCGATACCGTGTTCAAAAAGCAGAAGGGACGGAACGTAGAAGCATACGTCGATGACGTATTGATCAAGAGCAAGTGTGTGGAGCAGCAGATCGAAGACCTCCGCGAAACGCTTGACACTTGCCTAACTTACAACATCAAGCTCAACCCACTCAAAAGCATTTTCAGTTCGACATATGGCAAGTTCCTGGGCCACATGATCTCAGCCAGAAGCATTGAAGCGAACCCTGAGAAAATACAAGCCATACAAGAGATGGTGCCACCTCGAATGATTGAGGATATTCAAAATTGAACGGAAGGGTCACGGTGCTCAGCAGATTCATATCGAAGTCCGGCGAACGCTGCCTCCCTTTCTTCACGATCCTTCGAGGTGAACACCAGACGTGGAATGATGACTGCGGAAAAGCTTTCTAGTCATTAAAAGAGTACTTGCTGTTGCCCCCGCTGCTCTCCGCCCCGATCCAAGACGAAGGCCTCCTCCTCTACCTCAGCGCTACCGACAATTCGGTGTCAGCAGTACTTGTTCGTGAGGAGGCTGGCCGACAGCACCCGATCCACTATATAAGCAACATCCTTCACGGCGCCAAAGTGAGGTATCCTCCCCTCGAAAAACTCTCTTTTGCGCTGATCTCTGCCGCCCGCAGGTTACGCCACTACTTCCAAGCTCACCCCGTCAAGGTGATGACGGATCAGCCCCTCCGGAGAATACTCCACTCCCCCAAAATCTTCGGAAGGTTGCAGAAATGGGCAGTGGAGCTCTTCGAGTTCGACATCGACTTTCTCCTACGCACAGCCACGAAGAGCTAGGCGCTCGCCGACTTCGTCGCCGAACTGACAACAGCCTGAACTTCCTGAAAAACCAGCGCCTTGGATCCTCCATGTAGACGGGGCCTCCGGCGAGCGCATCCAAGGAATCGACGTCGTCCTCACCAGTCCCTGGGGAATTCGACTTTAGAGGTCAGGGAAGATACACTTCCCCGTTACGAACAACCAGGCCGAATACAAGGCCCTCATTGCTGGGCTCAAATTCGCCAAGGGACTCAGAGCCCGACACCTCCATGTCTACAGCGACTCCAAACTAATGGTGAACCAGCTAACAGGATCCTACCAGACAAAGGACGAAGTGCTCAAGAGGTATTCCCAGCTTGCCAAAACGCTTCTCCAACATTTCGCCCAGGCTTTCCTGTTTCACATCCCCCGCGAGATGAATTCGCTAGCGGACGAGCTTGCCAAAGAAGAAAGGGCCGGGGAAATGAACATCCTCTTCCCCGCATTCCAAAACCCTGAAGTCTTCGACATCGGTTCCAGCCCTGAAAGCTGGATGGATGGCATCCAGCATTACCTCCAGACGGGCGAACTCCCAAGCGACAGACATAAGGCTCGCAGGCTCCGGGTGAAAGCCGCTAGATACATCATGTCCCAAGGTCAATTGTTTAGGAGATGCTATTCTTTACCCCTGGCGAAGTGCATCCGCGAAGAGGGCTCGAGGACCATACTCAAACGGATCCACGCCGGAGACTGCGGAACCCACGCCGTGGGACGGAACCTCGCCCTGCAAGTCCTACGCCAGGGATATTACTGGCCGAACCTCCAGAAGGATGCCAGGGAATTCAGCCAGAAATGTCCTCAATGCCAGATCTACTCGAACATTCCTAGGCAACCGGTGGCTCCGCTACACCCCATAACCAGCTCTTGGCCCTTTTCGATGTGGGGCCTCGACTTTTTGGGACCATTCCCGAAATCTGGAAGGAACCTGCGTCATGTGCTGCTAGCAACAGACTACTTCTCGAAATGGGTCAAGGCGAATGCGATGGCGCAGCCGACGGGCGCGAGCGTCAGGAACTTCATATGGACACGGATCATATGCAGGTTCGGCGTCCCCCTCTCCCTAATCTGCGACAACAGAATAGCCTTCACCAGCCGAGCCGTCGGAAATCTATGCTCCGAAAACGGTATCAACCTGAGCTTCGCATCAGTTCGACACCCGCAATCGAACAAAAACTTCCTCAACACACTAAGAAAGCGGATTGACAAGATTGGCTCATCATGGGCAGCCGAAATCCCGGCGTATCTGGGGACTCAATGTCAAACGCCTTTCTCGCTTGTTTTCAGGGGAGAGGCGCTCGTCCCGGTCGAGCTAGACATCTACTCCCCCCAGGTCGAACCCGCTCTTCTTGAATGGCAAAAACAAAATGAGAATGCAAGGAGACTCGAGCTTGACCTCCTCGAAGAAGACAGGGAACTAGCAGCTTTTCGACAAGCGGAACACAAACGAAGGATCGAAAAGTATTACAACAAGCATGTGTACAGGAGACCTTTCCGGCAAGGCGACCTGGTCTTGAAATTAAAAAATACCGCCAGCCGAGACATAGCATCAGGCAAGCTCGACTCTAACTGGGAAGGTCCTTTCATCATCCGCAATGTGCTCGGCCTAAACACCTATAAGCTGGCAAGGCATGACGGAACTCTCCTGCCAAGGACCTAGAGCGGCAACGACATCAGGAGATTTTATTCATAAAGCACTTGTAAATCGCACATTGTTTTATGAAGACAAGTCTTTCGGCGACTAGCAGTCAAGGGCACTCCCCTTCTCGAAGTCCCAGGCCTAAAATCCTAACTTAGCGCCAAGGCGACTGGCAGTCAAGAGCACTCCCCTTCTCGAAGTCCCAGGCCTATAATCCTAACTTAGCGCCAAGGCGACTGACAGTCAAGG
Source organism: Apostasia ramifera (assembly GCA_019297695.1). Classification (NCBI taxonomy): domain Eukaryota; kingdom Viridiplantae; phylum Streptophyta; class Magnoliopsida; order Asparagales; family Orchidaceae; genus Apostasia; species Apostasia ramifera. The sequence goes on along the minus strand of JAEMOT010002748.1, from coordinate 39,708 downwards.
GCACTCCCCTTCTCGAAGTCCCAGGCAAGCAAACCAAAAACCAAAATTTCACAAGCAGAAAATCTAGTGTAAAATAAAAACAAACTTTGCATTACAAAATTCTACTTTACAAAAATAAAACAAGTTACTTTACAAATCACTATCCCTCCTCGAAACCTCGGAGTCAGAATCCACTAAATCAGCACCAGGAGTTCGCGGCACACCTTCCATTAGATCCCGCGAGCAAAAAGGAGAAACAACTAAGGGCCCTTCTGAAGTCCCTTCTCTCCGAAAAATTGGTTCTTCCTCTGGAGCTAAGACCCCCCCGGCGGCTCCCTCAGCTCTCGCCATTTCGGCTTCAGTAGGAGGGATAGCCACCTTCACATTCGAAACAAAGGCAAACATCCGCCCCATCCTCTCCGCCGACATCTTGAAGAAAGGACACTGGTATGAGCGGCTTTCCGAAAGAATACCCTCGTTCATATCCAGCCCCTCGAGATCCTCGCGGCTCACTAATCCCCGATCGAGGAGGGCAGAGCCGAGCATATTCACCGAACTCTCCAACGCCTCCTTAATGAGCGCCTTGTACTCAAGAGACTGGCGGAATTCGGCGACCCCTTCCTTGCGAATCTCCACAGACTGATCAAATGTCTCCTCCAGAAGCTTCTGAAGTTCAGCTTCCCGACGACTGGACTCCTCCAGACCTCGCATTGCCGAACGAAGACGCTTTTCGGCAAGGAGATGCTGACGCTCTGACTCCAAATACAGAAGTCCATTTTCCTTCGCTTTTCTCTCTTGAGCCATGGCTTCTTTGGTTAGTTGCTCCACTTGACGCCTCACCACGTCCAGCATGTCGGCGGCCCGAGCGCCAAGCCTGGTCACCGAGTCCGGCCTCCCTTCGGGAACAACCCTTGGAGGTTAACCCCGAACACCGTCTCCAGACTCCTCGGCACTCGGACCAACTGAATCCGGCCCTTCGGCGCCAGAACCCGTCTCGTCTTCACATCTCCCACATGGTTCTTCGGGATCGTCACTGACCTGCACATCATCTATGTATGCCAGGTCATCAACGCCCTCCTCGAAAGCAAGAGGCACCGCCGAAGAAGCTCCCTCCGCCGACGCTCCAGATACGGCCAGCCTCTTCTTCGCCGGAAGACGAGAAGGCCCCGGCCTATCGTGGGGGACTCTTTTATTCCCGATCTTCCGAAGTCGGAACCATCCCAGTTCGAGCTCCGGTTGACCTGCAAACAACGCAGACGCAGAGTCAGGACCGAAAAAAGAAAAAGGGGGACAACTGCCGAAATCAAACCTGTATAAACCCGCACGTCGACTTCGAGCTTGCGCAGGTAGTCCTCTGCATCATGCACACATTTTCGGATTTCGTCCACGTCTCAAAAACGTGGATCCTCAAAACCGATTCCCTCCCCCAAAAACCTCGCCTCACCTACCCTTCGTGGAACGACAAAACTCACTCCGCAGGGCTCGGCAAAGAAGAACCTCTTGTACCAATATGCAAAGCTAGTGTCCCTAACCTTGGACACCTGGCAGTACCTGCCCTTCAAAACGAAACACCCATGCAAGTGAGGGTTTGCCTCCCACCGAAAGACCGCCTTGAAGATGTCGATATCCCAAGGGATCTGCCGGCGTCGCAACTCCTTGATGAGGCAGTAGATCATGGTAACCGTGTTTGGTGGGAGCTGCATGGGGACGATGTCGAAGTGGTTGAAGATGTTCACGAACTCCGGCTGGAAGTGAAGGAACAGCCCGCCGCGCAGGTGATGGAGGCATACAGCTATTTTTCCTTTCGGCAAGGTCATGAACCTCGCTCCCATTGAAGGATACTCCAGCCCAACATCCGGGTTCCTCCCCCACACCTGCAGCACCTCCGTCTCGAAAGTGTGAGGAGGAAGGAAACATAGCTCACCCCAAAGAGCATGGTAATCGCTCCACATTTCCTTCGCTCTGCTGCGCGATTTTTTAACCATCTTGAACCCAGGAAAATGATGCTGGTAGGGACCCATGGTTGGGCCATGACCCTTTTTATAGTCCTGAACCTCGACGGTTCCGCTCCCCGAGGGCGACTCCTAGTCTAATTTTAAAAGTTCAGACCTGCCTGGCGCATGCGCCTCACCTCGTTTCCCCCAACAGTCACTTCAAGATAATGATAAAAAAGAGAGAGGCACATTCACAAACATTCCATTAAAACATCTATTTTACATTTTTGTCAAAAAAAAAAAAAGAGAAGCTCTAAGGAGAGAACCCGAACTCCGACTCTGCGAGTAGACCCCGAACTGCTCGTGCGAACTCTTTTCGACGGCAGTTCTCTTCCTCCAGCTCTTCGACTCGGGCCACCAGCGCAGCCCGTTCCTTCTTCAGCTCCTCGATTTCAGTGACAACAGCCTCCAAGTCGCCCTCGAAGCGAGCGCACTTTGACTCCAGGTCCATGATCGCCTTCTTCGCCTCGGATGGCTCCAGTCTCCGAAGAAGGGAGAGCGCTTCCTCCATCTTCTGCTCGAGGGTTGCCGCTTGACCTCTGCTGGCTAACCGCTTTTCGACCTGATCAAGGTGCGAACAGATGCTGCGCGCGAAGTACTGCGCGCTCGAACTGCCAGAGCCGGGTCCTCTCTGGCCGCCCCCTAACGATATCTCCGGACCAGCAGAGGGGCCCGAAGGGGATGAGACGGGAGTCAAAGTGCTTCGCTCCCGCATCGGGACATCCTGGGCCTCCGTAGGCAGAGGAGCGGGAGGCTGATTCCCTGCATCTTCTCTTCTCGACCGCACTTCGTCGTCAGCCACGATGATGGTGGTTTGCACCGAAGGGACCGCTCGAGCGTCACCTTGAAGGGATCTGGACGCCGCACACGCGCCCTCCCCTACATTGGAGAGACAGATTCTTGGTTTTTTCGGCGCCTCCTCGCGAACGAACAACCGTCTGGCGCCCGCCTGATCCGGTTGAGCAGGACCTCCAACTTCAGGAAGTTCATCCCGAACAAACCCAGCGACGCCTGATAACACAGTCATCGCCACACCAGCTCTCCTGGGGTCAACAGGAGAACCGTCCGATGCTCCACAGGTATTTGTAGACTCCACAGGCCCACGTGGCACCCGAGCACGCGCATCAATACGCTTCACGACTATCGGGGGGACATGTTGCATCTGGATCTACGCTCCATCATCTGGACCGCACACGTGGAAGCTTACGTGGCGTCAACGGCGTAAGTGCTCGACATCGAACATAAGGCGCATCACCCCGAACAACAGACGCCAAAGAGATCGAGACGAACAAGAGGGACCAGAACTGATCGGCGCCTGGCGAAGCATTGGTGATCATACTGCTTTCAAGAGGTATGGACTCTCCCGCCGTCAGACCGTACCATCCATACATCATACAGCAAGGGCCAGGGAGTGCGTGCCCCCCCCCTTTGCGGACATTGATGGGCTGTCACTAGACCTGAAGCCCATCCTGCTGAAATGACTTTACAGAGTAGACCAGTATATAAATACCTCACTGTAACGGGAAAAGCTGGCTCAGGCTAGACCCAAAAAAAACTTCTACCTCAAATCCCCTCAGCTTTCTTACTGTAATCCCAAAAAAGAGTGATTCTAGTGACTTTTAAAGCCTCCCCGAAAGGAGCCGTGGTTTTTCCGTTCAGTCGGTTTTCCACATAAAAAATCTGATTGTTTCTCGTCTCAACAGTATCGGAGGTAAGTACCACATAACGTTTTCTGGAATAACATATTTTTCTTTAAGACCATCTGCACACATCTTTCACCTTAATTTTTCACATTTTGGACACTGTTGTAAATCACTATACTTATTCCAATATAGAATACAATCATTAGGATAAGCATTAATCTTTTCATAATGCATTTTTAATTTACGAAGTATTTTTTTTATTTCGTATGTTGAAATTGGAAGTTGATTGAACTTCAGTAATATCTCTTTTAAAAGAATAAGTAACTCTGTAAATAACTTATTACTTAAATATAGGTGTAAATAATCATAATTATTAACAGCTTCCGATATAGAGCAGGCAACTTTTTTAATGCTAATTTTTTAGTATGTTCGCATACAAACTATTGTGCGGAACAACAAATGTAAATAACTCTTCATATTATGCGATCCATCAAGAATTTCAAAATCCCTTTCACCTCCTACGGCAATGAGACTGCATCCTCAATTACCTCCCGCACCGCTGAGCGGTTCTCCGGCCACCCATCATGAAGAAATGTTCAATCTCGAGCTCTAATATTCTGCTCCTCGCCTCCGTTGTCCTCTTAAAGCTCATCGCAAATATTTGATCTCCGCGAATACTGTTCTTCACTTCGATCGACATCAATCTGCTGAGCTAGCGGTATTCTTAGCACTGAAAACTTTGATGGCAGAGGAGATCAGATTTGGGGGTGCCAATCAATCTTATTAATCTGATTCCTGAAGCACAGCTTAACAAAGAGGAATAAAAAGCCGATGAAGAAATTTCAGGGCTTTTAATAAACATCTTTTAACATTAGATTTACTAGAATGACATCCTCAAATAATGCTCACGTTAAAGAGTAATGGTGGCAAAGATGAAAAATGCTCATGTTCATGTTCATGTTCATGTTCAATTAATGTTCGTGTTCATTTTCATAATCTTCATAATTAAATTTCTGTGTCCCTTAAGCCTATAACCTGAAGTAAAAAACCTTAAAACCTAAATCTTATATTCAAACCTCTAAAACTTAAACAGTTTACTTATACCCTGAACCTAAAAAACCTAAATTAAGAAACCACAAACCCTGGATTTCTAACTCTAAATCACACCATAACCTTTAAACTTCTACGATACAATTTAAAAGTTTCAAATTGTTAAAGTTAAAGTTCAGGATTTTAGAATTTAGAGTTTAATTACACATAAAATTACAAAGAGCAGAGAAATTACTAGGTGCTGAAAAGACACTTAAAATACATTTCTTCCATAAGAATTAGTTAAATATAACTACCAATCTATTCACACAGCATTTACTCAATTATACATTCAACGCAATCAATATTTTTACATGAGAAAAAATCGATGAATTATACATTCAACGTAACCAATATTTATCCAAAAACAGAGAAGAATATAACAAGATTGTAGGCAAAATAAAAATATTAAGAATAGATAAACTAAGACAACTCTAAGTGTTTTAAATTGAAATAACTCTAAAAATTATATAAAACCACACAGCAAGTTGAGCATTTTGGCTAACAATATTGTGAGGAAATAGCCATTGAAACTTCAGAATGACCATCTGCAATAAATGACACAAGACGCATATCTTCCCTTTGCTTTTTCACAAAAATATCCGTTTACCGCTCAGATGAGCACTCCTAAATAAAATTTGGATTCAGATAACACGACATTTTTTATTTGGATTAGCATAAAATAATAAATACCTGACCTTCCAAGAAAAGTAAGCCATGCATGGGCCGCATTTGAACTGCATATAATGTCTTCAGGATTTGGCAACACATGAAACCCTCATTTCTGTTCTTAGCGAATATAAGAAAAAAAAAGGAAAAGTGCTCTGTTAAAATATCTATTATAATGAAAAGCACCATTCATTGTTAAGATAACTATATACAAAACACATACAAATAATTTCAATAAAGAAAGGCATACGAATAATAGTATAAATTAAACACCATATTCATAATATTTATTATATTTAAAGTGCAAAGAAAACTAAGTATCATAAGTTGAAATAATTACTAAAACTGTTAGCAAATGCATTTTGAGCTCTCATTTAAGTAGAAAGGTCAATCTCTCTCCTTTTCAAACGCTCAAAAAAGTAGAGTTTCAAAGCTATGGAACTGATGATTGATATAGTTCTCAAATATTTGAGGAGGAAAAGATTACACTTGGAATGGTTGTGCTAGTTCAAATTGCATAGGAAGAGGATTAGTATTTGTAGTTCTAGGTTCATCTTGGACCTCAGCTTCAAGAATGGCTAGCTTTGAGATATCCCTTTCAAAAGAGAGTGGGGAAGATGTTAGCTTCATTTGGGAAGGTGTACTTATACTTCTTGAATAGATAAGCAATAAGGTGGACATATGGTAAGTTGCACCTCTTGTGATATTTGGGATCCCTTTATTTAGTTAGAGACTCCATGTATTTAAATATGGTGGGGCAGACATTGAATTATTTGTTGTTCACAATATAGTATATGACCAAGGAAATAATGGGGTAATCTTATTCTTCTCATCACCCTTTGAAAATAGATTGTTTCTTAGAACATGTTCGGTTAGATAAGCGTGATGAGTGAGATTTCTGGTCAGATTTGAATGGGTGCGCTTGAAATGTGGTCTAGCTGTGATAGCTTGGTTGACAGGAAGCCAAATGAATTCGTACTGATTAGCTAGGTAATGGATATCATCTCGTCTTTTGAATTTTCAGATACCCGTGCAAGTCATCTGAAGAGAACGTATGCATCTTGTTGAGGATGAATGTTTCAATAGATACTACATCACCCTTAACAGACAAGTTTGAGTAGAACATGTATACAAAATCAAAATTAAATGAGAAATCAATTTTGAGGTACTATTCTAGATTAAAGCTAGTGAAGATATCATTTAGTTCTGAAATCGACTGATCTGGATTACTTTTCTACTTTTACATAAATATCCTGTAATTGCTTAATTCTAAAATCATTCTAATATCTTCATCTGTCTTAATCAGCTTTAATTGTGCCTCATCAAATTTTAATCTTAAAGCGCATATTTTCTAAAATAACTGAATAACAAGAGGTTAGCTTAAGTATCATTGATTTGTCATCATCAAACAAGCCATGAAGCTCTTTGGGCTAACAGCTTAAATACTATTGGTTGTAATGGCTAGAAAAGTTACTATAAAAAAACAGTTGCTCTGATCGATCAGCTAATTGATCACATGATCGTCTAGCAAAAAAGCAGGTGCTCTGATCGTTTAGATGCTACAGCAGCACCAAATAGCACCCTATCCAAAATTGATTAGATAATCAATCAAACAACCAATCATACCAAACCATCCATTGTCTTTAGTCAATCAACTGCTCCTTGATTGATTCTTGATGGATCAAAGAGCAAAAACATGGCAACTCAACTACAAGTGGGCAGAACCAATCCACCCAATGCCAACTAGATTAGCAAGACTCAAAAAGGATTTAAGTGCTCAAAAACATCATCCAAGCTATTCGTACAAACAAGACCACTGCAAGGCTACAAACCAATTTTAATAATAATAATAATAACAAACAAGATCTTCATTCTTCAACCTCTATCAATTTTTGATTTAATTCAAACTTAATCTTTGGCTTGTTCATGAAGCATAAACACATCTCTTAGCTCATTCAACTTGATCACAATCTTTTTAAGAGAATAAATAACTTAAATATATTGGTAAACATCAAAATTCAGTGCTGCCACAAGGGAGGAACCAACACATACTACTCAAATGAGTCAAATATTTTTAAAGAATGGGCTGACAATACTTAATCAACTTGTTGAAATGGTAATATCTATGTTTTTTTATTGTTTTTAATTTAAGTAATATGTTTTAATTTGTTCATTTATTACATACATGATTAAACTTGTCTATTGCATGCTAACTGTACAAATCTTTGATATATAAGCATTAAGGTCAGGAAAACATATGTTTTTACATGCTTCGTTTATCTACTGTGATCATTACATTACTAAAATTGCTTCAAACTTGGACTAGGATGAGAGAGATGTGAACTTCATTGAACTCAAAATTTTCTTGTGTCACACATTATAGTATTAAACTTGAATACTTATGTCATGTCGATGTATTTCATTTTCTTTAAAGAATAGGTCCATAACATTTTATTGAAATAATAGCATTTACATGTGCCAGTGTTCACTTTAAATTTTGTATTTGGCTGCTTAAAAAGTAAATAGGCAAATTTATAGCGGCAAGCATGTAAATTTACCTAATTTCTTTCATCTTGGAAAAAGAGAAAATCCATCTAAACTCCAACTAGCTTGATATTATAGATTTTTATGTGGTTGTGCTGTATGGGTGAAATGCTAGAAACTGATGTTAAGGGCATTGAAAGTATCAGAACCTGATAAATAATGTACATGATGTTGGTGATTGTGCCGAAGATCATCTAAAAACCATCAGTATATCAAAGGCGACTCCTTCAACCATTGCAATTTTCCTGTCAAAGCGTTCAATTTTCTCAAGATGAAGTTGAATGCCCCAACTATAGTAGTCCATCACAAGAAGAATGAAGCATAATTTACAAATACTTGAGAGATTAATTGAGCTCTATGAAGCACGAGTACGATACGACGATACGGATATGATACGATACGGATACGACGATACGACAAACATAAAAAAATAGGATACAGATACGTCAGGATATGACTGTTATATATGTATGTATAATATATTATATTCTCATATTTAAGGTAAAGTTCTATAGTAGATGAGAATAATTTATACAAATTATTGTTACGAATTTCAACATCTTTAAATTTTTTTGAAATTAATTATATTTTTTTAAATGCTTTTTATATCATTTAAAGCAATATTATGGATAATTTAATTTAAAAAAATATCTTTTAACTACTAAATTTCAAAAAATTTTAAATTTAAAATAATATCATAGAATTTATTTAATTACTTTCCAACCTATCAGATTATTTACATGAAATAGGAGTTTAAATATATAACAGTAGATTAATTTCACTTTTAATTTAAATTTGATTCAAATCGATTAGCTTAATACAAACAAGATACAATTAATAATACAGATACTGTGGCAAAAACCAAAATATAGTGACTTGATTAAAGTATATATATATATATATATGTTCTCTCTTCAAGTTTCTGACTAAATAAATAAATAAAATAAAAAAATCAAAGTCATATTTTTCGCAATATGAGCTTGATTAACAATAACAACAGCAACAACCAAGCCTTAATCCCACTAGGTGGGGTCGGCTATATGAATCCTTTGTTTCCATTGCGCTCTATCAGTTACCAAATTCTTATCAAAGTCTAAGTAACTAAGATCACTCCTTATAGTTTCTTGTCATGTCTTCTTTGGTCTCCCCCTACCTCTTTGTACAAGGGCAAAATTCAATAACTCAATTTTTTTAACTGGAGCTTCAATCGGCCTACGATTTAGGTGTCCAAACCATTTAAGCCGACTTTCTCTAAGTTTATTCTCAATTGGTGCAACACCAACTTTCTTTCGAATATACTCATTTCCCATTCTATCCTTTGTGTATATCCACACATTCACCTTAGCATCCTTATTTCTGCAACATTTATTTTATTTGTATGTTTTCTCTTTGCAGGCCAGCATTCAGCATCATATATCATCGCTGGTCTTATTACAATTTTATAAAATTTACTCTTGATTCTGGATGAGATTTTTCTATTGCACAACACATCAGAAGTATTTCTCCATTTTACCCATCCTGCTTGAATACTGCTAATAACATCATTATCTATTTCACCATCATTTTGTATGATTGATCCAAGGTATCTAAAGCGCTCACTCTTCTTGATAATTTGATCACCAATTGTCACATCTTCAATATAAGTATTTCTTTCTTAACTAGATGTGCACTTCATATATTCAGTTTTTGATCTATTGAGATGAAAACCTTTAGATTCTAGAGTATTCCTCCAAATCTCTAGTTTCGCTTTAGCTCCCTCTTTAGTTTTCTCAATAAGGACAATATCATCTGCGAAGAGCATACACTAAGGCACCTCATCTTGGATATGTCCAGTCATGACTTCCATAATCAAAGCCGAGCCTTGGTGTAATCCAACTGTAATAGAAAAATCCTTAGTCAAACCTCCTTGTGTCCGAACACAGATAACAGTTCCTTCATACATGTCTTTAATAACTTGAATATAAGCAGTGCAAATCTCTTTTTTTTCTAAAACTCTCCAAACTACTTCTCTTGAGATTTTATCATAAGCTTTTTCCAAATCAATAAAAACCAAATGTAGATTTTCCTTTCTCTTCTTAAATTTCTCTATTAAACTTCTTAATAAATGAATGGCTTCTATAGTAGATCTACCTGGCATAAAACCAAACTGATTCTCTGATACCTTAGTATTATGGCGTAACCTTTGTTCGATCACTCTCTTCCAAAGTTTTAAAGTATGACTCATTAATTTAATTTCTCTATAATTGGTATTATTTTGTACATCGTCTTTATTCTTATAAATAGGTACTAATATACTCTTTCTCCATTCATTTGACATTTTTTTTGTCTTCAAAATCATATTAAACAATCTAGTGAGTCAAAAAACTCCTTCATCTCTTAAGCACTGCCAAACATCAATTGGGATATTATCTTGATCCTACTGCTTTTTTATGCTTCATCTTCTTTAAAGCTTTCCAAACTTCAGCTTTACTAATACGTCGGATGTAAGAATAATTTTTACTTTCTTTTAGGGTGCTGAATTCTGTAAGATCAATTGAATTTTCACAATCTTCATTGAAAAGCTGTTGAAAGTAACTCATCCATTTATGTTTGATATCTTCTTCCATAAAAAGTACTCTTTGATCTTCATCTTTAATACATTTTACTTTAATTAAATCTTCAGTTTTTCTATCTCTTGCCTTGGCAATCCTATATAATTGTCTTTCTCCTTCTTTAGTGTCTAGCTTCTTATATAAATCCTCAAGAGCCATATTTTTTTGTATTGTCTACTGCTTTCTTAGATTTTCGTTGAGCCACTTTATATTTCTCCCACTTATCCTTATTTTTATTTTTAAACCAATCTCTATAACAAATCTTTTTTTTCTTAATTTTTTTTTGTACATCATCTTTCCACCACCAAGTATCTTTATTATTTGGAATCATTCCTTTGGAATCTCCCAGCACATCCTTCGCCACCTTACGGATACAGTTAGCAACTGTCAACCACATAAGATCAGTTTCTCCGTTAATATTTCATTGCCCAAGTTCTAGAACCTTCTTTTTAAATATACATTTGTTCTCATTCTTTAGATTCCACCATTGAGTCCGAGGATAGAATTTTGACTTATTATATCTTCTCCAATACTTTATCTCGGAATCTAAATCATTAATCGATGTTGGGTAGTCAAACATTCACTTGGAATGACTTTACAATCTTTACAATCCAAGCGATCTCGTTTTCTTTAAAAAAAATAATCAATCTGCGTTCTTGAAGTTCCATTCTTATACTTGATAACATGCTTCTCTCTCTTCTTGACTAAAATATTAACAATTACAAGATCATATGCTGACGAAAACTCTAAAATAATTTTACCCTCTTCATTTATCTCTCTAAAATCATATTCACCATGGATGCTATTAAATTCCTCAGCAACACTTCCAAAATGTCCATTTAAATCTCCTCCAATAAATAATATTTCCTCCTGAGGTATCTCTTGTATTAACTCTTCCAAATCATTCCAAAAATTTTTCTTTATACTCATATCCAAGCCTATTTGGGGAGCATGCACACTTACAATGTTAATAATCATTCTATTGATTATAATTTTTAAAGCCATAATTCTATCACAATTTCTCTTAACTTCCACTACGTGATCCTTCAAGCTCTTATCCAAAATTATACTCACTCCATTCTTATTTTTATTCTTATCAGAGTACCAAAGTTTAAAACCTAAACCATCAATTTCCTTAGCTTTCTCTCCAACCCATTTTGTTTCCTGCAGGCACAAAATATTAATCTTTCTATGAATCATAATATCCACCAACTCCATTAGCTTGCCCGTCAGGCTGCCTATATTCTAAATTCCTAATCTAATCCTACTGACTTGAGTTCTAGTATGATGGACTAGCTTTTTTACCCGCATCCGTCCATGATGTAGGGACTATTGCTCACTTTTCACTACACCCGGGCGCCGATGCAGCGACTCTTGCTAACTTTTCACTGTATTCAGGCAATACAGCGCATCGCTTCCAGGGAACGCCCTAGCTTTAGCGTAATTTTCTAAAGGATTCGACAAGTTTTACGCTGGCTACCGACTGCCAAACGTAACCCTCCGCGTTTCTCACTCGGGACTTGGGACCCGACAACGGCGCATTGCAATATGAACTTGATTAAAGTAAAAAAATGTGATAGACATCCAATAGAAGTAAAGACAATCGATTAATATAGAAAAAACAGAAATATCAATAGTATCTGTAAGATTAAAAAAAAGATTAGCAAAAATAGATGATATGATGCAGGGCCAGATCACCAGCGCCAGCGACTTCGTTACAATCTATGACCTCAAGCGTAAATTATAACAAGTTATTATCTTGTATATAGTTATCTAAATTTTCTGCACATTTTATTTGGATTGTTTGTTGAGTCAAATATTGATGGGAATGCCCACTTATGAGTCATGTACATATTTTATTTTCAGTTCAAGTCAGTTGGAGTCGGAAAGATTCAATTGGAATCAAAACGAGTTCGATTTGAGCCCAATTTGAATCTTTAATGGGTTAATTATGTTATTTGAAAGGGAGGGACTTATTTGCAAAAAGGGACAACACAACAAATCAATTTGCAATTTTTCCCTTAAATCCCTAAATGCTCAACTAGCTCCCAATCCATGGCTGCAATCAGCGCCTCTTCTCACGGTGGTTCGCTCGCTTGGTCTCAACCCACATCGCCGACTCCGCCGGACTCGACGGATCCCTTCGTTGGCCACGGCTCACGCACGTAATCGCCGGCCACGATGGTCACGTCTCCAACCGCTGGCCACATCCTATACAGAGTACGCAAAACGCCTTTCTCTTCCTCCTAGCTGCCTATAAATCTGTTGGATGCTGCATTTCGAGGGGGAAGACAGGATTTGAGCTGTGAGAAGAATTTTCTTCATTTCGAACGATCTCGACGCAGGTGGCGTTGATTTGTCGCCGATGTTGCAGCAGGTGGCTGCGGCTTCAACTCACTGGGCAAGTCGTCTTCATCGGAGACTGCAGTAGGGACTGAAACTTCGAGATCCGATTTTCCTTGGTTTGCTTATAATATTTCTTAATTCCTGAGTTTGCAGTGCTCTGTTCTCTGTTTACATTTCCATGGTGCTGTTTAATTAAAACTCCCAGTTCAGTGATTTTCTTTCATTTCTTGCTTAATTCCATGTTCTTGAATAGCCCAATTCATGCAATACTTCGCTTTTACGTCCTGGAGTTCACATTAAAACTAGAGTTGATGTTGAATTTTGCCACTTGATATTGAGAGTGAAATTCACTGTTTAATCCATATTTTGCCTTTATTCTAAACCGATTCGTAAAACTCATATTTGATATTTTGAATAATTTGGACAAATTATCATGTGCAGAAATTTCAAGGTAAATGTGTATGCGGTAAATCTTCTCGGAGTTCGATAGTTAATTATCTTAGTCGCATCAGCTTCATGATTCTGTTTGGACTGAATATTAAATCATCACGATTATTTTATGACATTTATGTGAACAGAAACAAAAATATTATATTTAATAATTTAAGAAACTTAGTTTAATCACATCTCCATTGCATTTAGTAATTTATATATATATATATATAGATATAACTTAGGCACTAACTTATTATTGGTAGCGTTAGGATCGACTTAAAATGATCCCCACGCTGCATCAGCTTGGTATCAGAGCAAGGTTGAGTACTACTCCCTAGTAGTACCTGATCCTTGTTCGTGTCACTTTGTTTAGTCATTTTAGAGTCCATCTTACATTGCATTAAAAAAAAGAAAGATCGTCATGATATGTAAATTTAGATATTCATATAGGACTAGTTATCTCTCTAGGGGGCAAACAGATGAACGATATCGGTCTCATCCATCCCTTCGTGATTATGATAGGAGGTTACAGCAACATAGATTGAGAGAGAGACCTGAAATATCTGAATCGCCACGATATTCTCATTATTGCATTCCAGCTTCATACCATTATGAGCCTGATTACTATCGTGCTTCTATTAGGCAAGTAGATTTTTCACCTCATAGTGAATATGAATGTTATAACTACAATATGTACGATCCCTATATTGATTATAGCGACTATAATCCCTACGAGGAATATGAGCCTTATAGTGAGTATGATTCCTACTGCGCACTAAGAGCTTACAATAATAAGACTCCATCTAGAAGAAGAGATAACTTTGATCATACCTCGAGTGTACAAGTATGCAATGTCTCTTCTCATAAAGGTAGGGATTGACAGAAAAAGAGCTTGTTGATTCTCAACAGTGTGAGACCCTCCTTAAGATATGTATACAAATTGAAAAGTTGAGTGACCGACTCGTTAGAATCGAAGCTGTTAGGTCTAAGAATAACTTTGGATCGATGCATGTCGACTCCACTAACACGAGTGAGCTTTCTATTGACTCCCATGTCGATGGAACTAGTGACATATTGGGTGACCTACAAAATCATGTACTCGAGAAGAAAAGAAGTAGTCTTGAGTTTGAGAACGTGAGTGTCATGACTTCTGATCTAGTAGTAGTTGTCTCATCATATTCCCTAAAGGAAAAGAATGTACTTTTACCTGAGCTCCAAGAATTGAGTTTTGTTGAGACTTTGGAGGCTTCTACTTGTGATACTTGTCTAGCTTCTAACGAGACTACTCCATTTGCTTTAATAGACATATCTACATTGAGTTACAATACTTGTTATTCAAATCCATTATTTGAAATGGACATTTCTGAATTGAAAGTTAAAGAGGCTTCAATAGTTGGACCCTCACTTTCTGAGTCAAAGTCATCTAATAACCATCAGGAAAAGCCTTTTAGCGAGGTTGAGGAGGGGTTAGATTCTTCCCAGTTAGGTGTGCCACAATACGAAGAGTTGAAATTTTTTCAATTAAGTGTGATGCGATATGTGTCAGGTCCTACCCCGTATAAGTCCATATTACCACACTCAAAACTCTCCCTAAGAAATCCTAGTGGCAACATCAATATTGAGCATGTAAGAATACCTAGTAGTGGTATGATTTCTAATGAACAAGCAATTATTGTTTCCCCTGCTTTTATCGTGTTCGTCTAAGAGTTAAGTTGCTATACGCACTCCTTGTTTAGCAGTGATACAAAGAGAAATTATGAGGACCAACTGATGGCTGTTAATTTGAAGCCTTTGGACTTTGTTATTTCAGAGAACAAAAATAAAAGTCTTCATTTGATGTTATCATGCTTGTTAGAACGGGTAGACAATTTCAGGCTTGCTCTGAGCATATCTACCATGTCCCATGTACTGAGAATCTTCTTTCTTATGATTGAGATTGTTCTTCCTTCTTTAAAGAAGGAAGGCTACCCTTACTGGAGACCGCATTTTGCGATTAATTCCCTTGAAGCTGCTAGTGTAGTTTGCTTAAGGGATTTATCTGATGACGGTTTGTTCGACTTTTGTGTTAAATCTATAGTGCTTCTAAGATAGCCTCTAGAAGTTTAGTTATGTCGTACTCGAGTCATATTGCGTTTTACTTTAGTCATTCATTGTTAGTCATCATCTGAGTCAGTTTGTTAGGTTGACATCATTGGTGTCGAGTGCATCTGTCATATTAGCTATTGACATAAGTTATGGAATTTGCATCATTTTTTGCACAGCATATTCATGATTTACATGAGGAGATTAGGCGAAAATTATCTTTAAATTATGCTGAATATAAAACTAATACAGATTCACATAAAAATGTTATGAAATTTTCTGTTGGTGATTATGTGATGGTTCATGCAAATCCAGTTAGATTTCTCCATGGGAAGTCTAAGAAACTTACTGCGAAAAAGATAGTCTTATCGAATTAGCTCAAATGCATATGAACTTGAACTACCTGAACACATGAAAATAAATCCGACATTTAATGTATCAGATCTTACATCATATCATGAGTCACTTCATGATCCAGTTCCTCCTATCGATCTTATGCCCTCCACTGACCCGGTTTCACCAACATCTTTCACTGCACCCGTAGTCCCCATCTTGATGTTTCTTTTTCTAGTAAACCAAGGACAGCCTCAAAATCTATGGTTTCACTCCCTCTTGAGCTGATGATGCCATCAACACCCCTATGCCAAACGTCATATTAGACGATCAGACTGTCTTTACCACTGATGGTTTACTTCATAGGTATCTTATCAGGTGGAGAGATCTTCCACCAACAGAGGATTCGTGGTTGGTACATGATGAGCTAGTACATCTTCATCCTAGCTTACTAAAGGAGTATCTGCAACAATCTTCGACGGAGTCGAATTTTTCGAAGCCGAAGAGGATTGATGCAGGGCCAGATCACCAGCGCCAGCGACTTCGTTACAATCTACGATCTCGAGCGTAGATTATAACAAATTATTATCTTGCATATAGTTATCTATATTTTCTGCACATTTTATTTGGGTTGTTTGTTGAGTCAAATATTGAGTTATCTCGGTGGAAATGCCCACTTATGAGTCCGTTACATATTTTATTTTCAGATTCAATTGGAATCGAATCGAGTTCGATTTGAGCCCAATTTGAATCTTTAATAGGTTAATTATGTTATTTGAAAGGGAAGGACTTATTTGCAAAAAGAGACAAAACAGCAAATCAATTTGCAATTTTTCCCTTAAATCCCTAAATGCTCAACTGGCTCCCGATCCATGGCTGCAATCAGCGCCTCTTCTCACGGTGGTTTGCTCGCTTGGTCTCAACCCACATCGCCGACTCCGCCGGACTCGGCGGATCCCTTCGCTGGCCACGCGCCCACGCACGTAATCGCCAGTCACGATGGTCACGTCTCCAACCGCCGGCCACATCCTATACAGAGTACGCAAAACGCCTTTCTCTTCCTCCTAGCTGCCTATAAATCTGTTGGATGCTGCATCTTGAGGGGGACAACAGGATTTGAGCTGTGAGAAGAATTTTCTTCCTTTCGAACGATCTCGACGCAGGTGGCATTGATTTGTCGCCGATGTCGCAGCAGGTGGCTGTGTCGGTGTTTCTCCACTGATCGGAGCCGAGCAGGTGGCTGCGGCTTCAACTCACTGGGCAAGTCGTCTTCATCGGAGACTGCAGTAGGGACTGAAACTTCGAGATCCGATTTTTCTTGGTTTGCTTATAATGTTTCTTAATTCCTGAGTTTGCTGTGCTCTGTTCTCTGTTTACATTTCCATGGTGCTGTTTAATTAAAACTCCCAGTTCAGTGATTTTCTTTCATTTCCTGCTTAACTCCATGTTCTTGAATAGCCCATTTCATGCAATACTTCGCTTTTACGTCCTGGAGTTCACATTAACACTAGAGTTGATGTTGAATTTTGGCACTTGATATTGAGAGTGAAATTCACTGTTTAATCCATATTTCACCTTTATTCTAAACCGATTCGTAAAACTCATATTTGATATTTTGAATAATTTGGACAAATTATCATGTGCAGAAATTTCAAGGTAAATGTGTATGCGGTAAATCTTCTCGGAGTTCGGTAGTTAATTATCTTAGTCGCATGAGCTTCATGATTCTGTTTGGACTGAATATTAAATCATCACGATTATTTTATGACATTTATGTGAACAGAAACAAAAATATTATACTTAATAATTTAAGAAACTTAGTTTAATCACCTCTCCATTGCATTTAGTAATTTATATATATATATAGATATAACTTAGGCGCTAACTTATTATTGGTAGCGTTAGGATCGACTTAAATTGATCCTCACACTGCATCATGACACAACTGCTTGTGAATACCAAATTTTTTTCATTACCGAAGTACTAGCGTGTGTTTTGTGATCCCAATTGCGTTGCACAGCATATCTTTCTCAATTTTAACGTTCAAATCTATACATAAGTTGTTCTTTATATATAAGATATTTTTTATTTTTTATCATGTGGGCTGAACTAACTATTTTAATATTTTTCTCTAATTAGACGTATCAGGAAGTATCGGGAAGTATCAGATAAGTATCGGGAAAGTATAGAAAGGTATCGGGGAAATATCGAATTTTTAAAAAATAAAAATAAAAAAATGATACGTCACGTGGCGTATCAGATACGTATCGATATCAGGGAGTATCGATATCTGATACAGATACGATACGGATACGTTAGGTTTCATAAAGTATCGGTGCTTCATAAATTAAGCCCCTTTTACTCACTGAGTGTCATTGAATTTATTCACCCATATAATTGATTCTTTCATGTCTTTGTAGTGCTATTTAGGCCTTTTTGCATAATTAATTTTCTATTGTCTCAGAATGGTGCAAATGTTCATTTTTGTTAGACTTGGAACGGCTCTTCCTATAATGAGCACTCTATTTTGCTCACTTTTTTATTGAAGTTATCTGTAAAAGATTCTGTGGGGCCAGAATACATATTAAGGTAGAGTTTGGCTTGTTTGTGTTAATCAGATGCTTTGTTAATCTTGCAGGTACAAGAAAATCTCAATAGTTGATAAATCTGATAATCTTTTACTTAAAACATGATTATATTCCTGTCTTCAATAAGTAATACTTCATCCAATCAAATTTTGATCCCAAGAGTGAAAGCTCAATCCCAATCATGAAGGCGGAATAACAACTCACAAGCGGTAAGATTAGTAGGTTAATGCCGATGATAAAAGGTCTACTACACACAAATCTCAGGAGCTTGTTACAAATCACATGTAGGTTTACTTGCACGTGTGGTTCTGGCTGGGGCCTGCATGACGTTTATGCATAAAATTTAAATTTCTGTATCATCCACTGTATAATACGTTTGTATGTATGTATATATGTTATTGTTTACATCTGGATTTAACATCGTATCTCAGCCTTACACGTAGCACCCAGAGACCCTTTCGATTTCTATTATCTGTCATCACATATGATACTCAGTTTACCAGTCACGATATTTGATTAATCAAGCTTTACCTTTGCAGGTCTCGAACCTCGACCATGAGAGTTTGAAATTCTATGACCTCGCCCATGATATTTGGGCTCAGCGCCCCCCAGGAACCACGATGTCTACTCACCCTCAGCTGTCACTATCAGCCCAGTGGAGATCGCCACGTTAGCTCCCACTTCAGATGTTCATATAAGCCAATGTGATCTCTGGGTAACTTGATGAACCAGTTGAACGCGGCCACTTTCAACGTGGTAGCGAGGAGGTGTCGCTTCGTTGCCTCATCTGGTTGGCGATATCGAAGGGCGGCCTCAAATCCTTGGATGTGCACGCAAGGGTTTGTGGCCCCCTTATAGACTTCAAGACAAGGTGGCCTGAAGTCTTCTGGAGCAGGTTCCTGACGGATGACGTCGCAAAAAGAGGCATTATTATCAAGAGGCCCAAAAAAGGCATCAAGCCCATATTGAGGAGCCTGAATGCCAGGAAAGAATGAGTTTCCTCTAGCTAGGAACAAGGGGAAAGCTAAATGGAGGAAAGTAGGTTGAGGAAGTGTTAGGCAAGGAGGAAAATATGGAAGGTTATGTACATAAAAAGAAAATGTGCATTATACAACAAAAATTATAAAGCAGTTGACTTGGTCAACCACTTTAAAAAAAGTTAGCGGAACATTTTACAGTGGTTGTATTAGTCAACCGCTTGTATTATAAAGCAGTTGACTTGGTCAACCTATACCATGTTTTATGCAATTATTCCGTAATGAAAAACATGCAAAAAATCTTACATGTCATGCTGATGGTGAAGGTCGCATATGTGATCATATGATGCGGCACCCTGCAAACTCGGCTCAATGAAAATCTTTTGATTTTAGGTATGAAGACTTTGGTGAGGACCCTAAAAACTTAAAACTTAGGGTGTGCACTGATTGATTTAATCTTCATAGCATTCAGAGCAGTTAGCACACTTGTTGGCCAGTTCTTTAAATTATATATGATTTACCACCTAATTTATGCATGAAGTGTAAATTCATTATATTAACTATATTAATATTTGGATACATATGTGATTCGTGGCACTTATAGGATGGTATATTATTGGATTCGATAATAATACATATATTTTAATATATTAAATCTTAAAAAAATTTTAATCTAATAGATTTTCAATAATAATAATACAAGTGTATATCATTAATTATATTTTACAAACTCTACTATATATGAGGCTCCAATTTAATGATTCATTTAGTTCAACAGAATTAATCTATCTCTTATATAAATGATTGATAGATTTTTGGGTGTGTTAATAAACTTTTAAGCTATTATTTGAACCATTAGCTGAGAACTAATTCTCTTTGGTGTGAGAGATTAAGAACTAATTAAAGGGCTATTAGAGTGATTAACCTTTCAAGTGCTTATTTTTGTGATTCACTCTCTCCAAGCTCTTCAAAGTGCAATCTTAAGAAGGAAAAATGTTAGTTTATTTATACTTATTGTATATTATTAAATTGGTTTTGGGAAGTTATTTCCCTCAATTGATTACTGAGGAAGGGCTCTAATTGAGTGATTAAAAGAGGTACTTTGTGGATCTTTTACCTAGCTCTTGTGTAATAGTGGAGGTGATTAGTTGTTCCCTCGAGTGAAGAGGAGGGCCCCTAAGTGTAGGGGACATTGGTATTGGGTTTACCCCATATTCCCTTTAAAGAGGGTTTTAGTGGAAAGTTTGGTAGTTGCCTTTCGGCGAGGACGTAAATACCATAAGATATTAAACCTCGTTAAATTATTATGTTCTTTGTGTATGTAATTTTTTTTACATTCTTGCACATCTCATGCTTGCTTCTACTTGTATTTTTAGTTTATTTTATTACTAACTTGATCTTAAGTTGATTTAAGTACATTACATATTAAAGTAAATTAAATTTTAATTACGATCTATTCACCCTCCATTTAGACCTATGCATTGATCTTACAAGGGATGCATTTGGATTTTTTTAGCAATGGGTAGAAGCTGAAGCCGATCAGGATGCCTAGTTAGGATTTCCGATGAAGGTGACAAAAATGTTATGATGCTTATAGCGGACAACAAGGGAGAAAGGCCTTTTGAGAGAGCAAGCCACCATTATGCTCAACTCCATCTTACACCTTTTACTAGAGAGGATGTTGCCAAATCAATTTAGGCAAGTAGATGCAGAAGGCAAAGCATTTTCAACAGTGGTGATCGACAGCAACAACAAGAGGCGGAGTTAGGAAAATGATGTGAAGAGAGGAGAGACAGGGAGGAGACGTCTGTTTTTGATAGATAATGATAAAAATTTCTTGAAGATAGGGCATGGGCGGTATGCATGGCATGAAGCATACGAAGTAAGTAGGTCAATGGATGCAATTTCAGAACAGGCAAAACTAGGCATAGGAAGGCTGCTTACATGAGGAGATGAGGACGACCTTTTGAGAAGATAAACAAAGCCCTTTCCATGTATCGCATCACCATCTTAGAGAATAAAAATGGTGGCTGTGGCGTCAATGTAGATAGACAATTGGATATGGTTGAAATGAAGTTGCAGGCATGTAGTGAGATTAGAGCTTGCATTTTGGAGAGGCGTTTGGAGTTTTCAACGTTGGAAGAGCTAAATAAATATATAGTGCTACACATCCCCACAAATGACCTCAAACATTAAAGCCAATTAGAATTTTCTATGTAGCACCGTTATTACATAAGCAAAATCAATTTTTTTGTTTATGTGGCATCATTGTCATATAGTAATTCTAGTTGGATTCAAACTTTGTGGTTACTTATAGAGGCTACAAAGAATTTTTCATAAATATAAGAGCGGTTGCATATAAAATGCAACATATACAACTAAAAAGCAAAAGAAGGTTTGACCTACATTCAGGTAAATTTTTTGGTACAATTAGTTAGTATGCAAAGCGCTTAAATATTGTTTAAAAGTATTTCAATGTTGTGATGCATGCTTGAGTCTCTTTTATTAGTGAATATTTTGTTCAAAATATATTACAATACTTATGATGATGTTAACCAACGGCAGTCTTCATAATAAAGTTAGGTGTACATGGGAAAGAGGCTTTTGGATTTCATCCTAATGTTTATATATTCATGATTCAGAACAAAATATAAACAATTGTAAAATATAAACTGTAAAGAGTAGAAGCAGGGATATGTCATTGGAATAAATATGAAACATAATATAAAACTCACGTGGTGGCATAACAAACTTTGTTGTCAAGAAAATGCAGTAATAGAGAAAATCCAATGCATGGCTCACAGAACAATGATTCATTGGAGAAACAATCACCTGTAAGTTCCATCCAAAGCATATGAAACGTACTGTTACTTTTTGTATATAGAAAGATTGCAACCCTGTAAAATGAGAAAATCTTAGTCTTCAAAATAGAGTTGACTACATATAGCTGCTTGTCCTGGATGGAAAACATACCAAAAATTAAATTGAATGTCATGAAGTCTAAGAGTGGGATATGTTTACTTCACCATACATCATCCATTTGTTCCTTGAAAAACAAAAAACAAAAATATAGCCGACAATATGGATCATCTACAAAGATTAAGCATGATGGGGTAAAATTAGTGCTTTTTATATCCATGCACCAACCACGTAATCTCATCAACAACCAACTCAAAGTGTAAAAGAATAGAGTTTAGGCTGTCTAACGCTAGAGACACTATAAATCCCATTCAAATCAACAATGTTAATTAAAATCAACATAAAGTTCATAATGAGTCCATAATTGGAAATTCTCAGGATGCAAATAACCACAAAATCATGTAATGGAGTGCATCGACAGACACATATGTCCTATTATAAAAGAAAGATTTAAGAAATTTCAAGACAATAGTATGCAAAAACATATATTTCATTGCATAAAATTCTAAAATGATCATAGCTAATAGGAACAAAATTAAGATTCTCAAAGAGCTTGAAGTTATTACAAGTTTCAATATGAAGGTGCTGCGAGTATATAGTGATCAGTTTTAGTGGTGAGCTTGCGGTTCTGCTTACATAGAGAAAATAAGAGAGCATTAAAAGAACCTGCACTAAAGTATATCATGGCATATAATCAGATGCATAGAATGTCCACCTTCTCAGCAAGAACATAGTAAGTCTGTTCTGGAAAAGGATAGTTAACATACATGCGAAAAATCAATTTAATAAGAAAAATCAATTTGAAGAGTAAAATCAATTTGCAACCTTCATTGACCTCAATACTATGAAAAATCAATTTGCAAAGGCCAATAAAAGTAAGATCCCCTCGTAATGACTAAACATAAATTTGTTGACATGAAATGCTTGGTAAATAAAAGGATTTAGGAAGAGAGTCGATCTCAATTTGCATTATTATAGGAGTAAAAAGACTCTTGATTTCCTTTTTCTTTATATGAAGGATACAACCATGCACCATGATGAGTGAAAATATTAACAAATTGAAAATCATTAAACTTTTAACAAGAAGAAGCGTAAATTTTGTAAATTTGTTGCTATCGAAGAAAATATTCACACATCTGGAGATAAAATTCTCTTAGGCTCCGTTTGTTTGGCCATTGAAAATTAACCTGCTTTAATTTTAACCAGACATATCACATCACACATAAATTTAATATTAAAAATTAACTTTATTTCACATCTTACACATATTACTAAAATAATAACTAACGTATATCACATCCTTCACATATCCCAATATAATAACTAATTTTATATCGCATCCCTCATATATTCCAATATAATAACTAATTGTATTTCACATCATTCACAATTTTCAATAAAAAAATATCTCTATCTAAGTTTAATTTTAATCTTGTTAAATTTAACCTTGCAAACAAATAGGCCATTGGCCCTGTTTGGCGCGAGGACCAAATCAGGACCAAAATGATATTAATTTAAAAAACAACAATAATAATAATAAATAAATTTTTTTAATCATTTTACACAAATTTTAATATAAAAAAATATTATTTTATTTCACATACTCAATAATTTTTAATAAAAATATATACTTTATTTCACATCCTAAACCAAAATATTCAAATCGAGTATTTTAGACTAAGTAATTCTATATTCCCAAACAAATTCAGAGATGCACTTGGGCAAAGTTCACCAGTCGAACAGCCCACAGCCAGCCGAACGGAGTGATCAAAGAGATGACTAGCCAATAACTCTTATCATATTATAGCCTAGCCCTATGATATGGCAGCCCCCTAGGGGAAGAGTAGAGTTGTCTGCCATTAATGCTTTAATTGACAGGCGGCGTAGGCAGACCTTGTTGCTACCCATGTTGCCTAACAATTTCATCATTATGAAAGCCACCTAACCCATCAAATCTCACCACTACCTTCTCCTTCACCTCCTTTTTCTGCTGTTCGGCGACACGTAGCGACACCATCACAGCCTCCAGGTGAGCTTGGACTTCGGGGACCTCCTTGGCGGCCCTCTTGGTCTGCGCCACATTGACTTCCAGCACCGAAATCTAATCCTCCGCCTCCTCCGGATCTCGCCGTCGCACAAGGTGGAGGATCTCCCGAGTCCATCCCCAAGTCGCACCGCCCAGGCGGGTTCTTCGGCATCCCCCGACTAGTCAGCTGATACCTTAATTACTCGTACCCGCGACATCTTGGCAGGATCGGCGATTGGACTAACGCCGAAGACTGGCCGGCGCCACCTTCGCCCTCAGTCTTTTGCGCCGAAGTTCGAGGGATCCCTTCCTCTTGTCCTCAAAGGACGACAAATCGACAGAGACGAATCCCCTGACATCGGGAAGCTGCGGCGGTGAGGGAAATAGCCACTCTTGGACGACGGCAGCAGCAGTAGGAACTTCCTCAACAGGAACCGTCGGACTGACCTCCCAGGTCTGCCCTGCGGTCTCAGGCGGCCGTCAGTTTATTGTGTTCGGCAACCACGCCGAACTATCAGAGGTCCCTCCCTCTAAGGGCTAACAGAGGCGCCTCTCTGCGAGCCGAGACCCCCGACATCTTTACTCCTCACAGACAGAAAAGGAAAAATCTTCCTAAGGCCTTCTTATCTAGGGTCACGCCTATTTATAGGCAAGGTCTAGAGGAGGGGATGCTGTCTCCACTTCCTGAGGTACAGTTGTCAGCCAGCTAAAGCTCTGTTTAGTAATAAAAAAAAAAAAAAAAATTAGTTGAAATTTTTAGTAATTTTTGAAAAATATGTATGATGTGAAATAAAATAAATTAGTTATATTAAAAATTGTGTATGATGTGAAATAAAGTTGATTGATTTATTGAGAATTGTGTTGGATGTGAAATAAAGTGATTGTTTAATGTTGAAATTTGTGTGAGATGAGATATAAAATAATTTTTTAAGTTTTTTTAAAATAAATTTAAGATTTTGACCATGGGTAATTTTAGCCATGTTTTTAGTCTATTGCCAAACTGGGCCTAAGAGAAAAAATTATCATGCCACCAGCCTCGATGTATGGCAAATTTTGCTTAATCTTTGGCAGGTCACTCAAATTATATCCCAAACAAATTCGAGAAACTCATTTAAGCAAAGTTTATCGGCCAAATAATCTAAAGTTAGTCGAACAAGATGACTGAAGAGATAATTAGCCAACACCTCTTATCATACAACAACAACCAAGCCTTAATCCCACTAGGTGGGGTCGGCTATATGAATTCTTTATTTCTATTGCGCTCTATCAATTGCTAAATTCTTATTTAAGTTTAAGTAACTAAGATCACTTCTTATAGTTTCTTGTCATGTCCTCTTTGGTCTCCCTCTTCCTCTTTGTACATGGGCAAAATCCAATAACTCAATTTTTCTAACTGGAGCTTCAATCGGCCTACGATTTAGATGTTGTTGACGGAGGATGTGGGGGATCCCAAGGAACACCAAAGAAGAAAGAGAGTTCCAGGAGATGGCGATGCGCAAGAGGGTAAGCCTGTTAACGGAAGCTTAAGGAAGAGATGGAGAGAGAGAGTCCAGGACATCAAGAAAAGCACACAGAGATTTAAAGTGGTTCAGAGAGAAAATCCCCTACGTCCACCGGTCGATCAGCGAAGAAGTTTCACTAATGGAAGAAGGTAGCCATGAAGGCTAATACAAAGAGCTTACAAGAGGAAGAGAGAGAAAGAAGAAGAAAGAGAGCTTTTTCTTTTTCTCAAACTCCTGTTTTACAAGACGTGATAGAGGAGGGATTCTGCTCTTGCTGGGACGAGTTCTTCTCCTTTTTGGGTTGTCATCTCCTCCCTTTTGATCTGTCCCTTTTTGAAGCCTGTTCCTTGGTATTTGTAGGCAACAGATGGTGCAGCTTTATCCTGGTTTTTCGGGAGAAAAGAGGTGGACAAGCTCTGAGCTCGCGCCGCTTGTCGGCCGCCGGAGGGGCAAAAAAGCCGCAAAAGGAGGAAGCTAACTTTTAATATTGGTACTGCTTCAGGGAATCCGTGTCAGCTGGGGCATACGGACCCTTGATTTGCGTGACTGGAGGAAGCATGCTGCTTTGGAAATAATGCAGCCAGAGCACGCTGACAGAGATAGGTATAGCTGAGAAATATCATGCCCGATGTGGTTGGAAGAGCTGTTTGAATAAGGGTCATGCAGGATATTTTGGAGGCTCCAAACCTCACTCACGAGGTTTCGAGGCTCCAAACCTCACTCACGAGGTTAGGGGGCTCCAAACCTCACTCACGAGGTTATGGGGCGCCAAACAGCTTCAAAGATTAATGCATGATATTTTAAGATGGAGCGTCACGTGTATGGCTGTGATGCAGCGCTGGAGCCACATGTCAACACTAGCCCCGCATGCTGAGGCGCGAACATTTATGTGGGTCCTGGCATGCGAACCATGACACTGGTGAATACGCTGCCTAAAGTCTGCATGAATAGAGTCAGGGTGGTGTCCTCTTGCTGGCACTCTTGCCTCCATGATTTTTACAAGAAAAGAGGAAAGAGCAAAGTTAGAGAGATGACAGAACAGAATAAGTGGGCTTACCTTGAGGATGGACGAGCAGGCCTAGAGCCATCTCTATTATGGGGAGATTAGTGGCATACTCCCTTTCTCATATCTTTGTATGAAGTTTGAGACATTCTGATTGTGACTGTGAGAAAGCCTCTCATAACTAGTTAATAATAAAGATCTTTGAGTCATATAAAATATTCCCAACTTGAATTTTAAACTTCACAAATCCGCATAAGAAGGAAGCAATGATAATAGGAGAAATCCAGCCTAAGAGGTATTATCTGACCCAATGCCAAAAGAACTTGGAGCGTCTGGAACATCGTGTCCGATGTTTGTACTTAAGGCATGAGCTGACCTCGGGGGTTTCATAATTTTGGGCTTGGAATCATATTCCTTTATGCTCCTGTACAGGAAAGAAGTAATAATAGTAGTGGAGATCCTGCCTAGGAGGAGTTATCTGACTCAATGCCAAAAGGACTTGTTCGTCTGAAACATCGTGATCGATGTTTGTACTTGAGGCAAGGGCTGACCCCCTTTGGAACGGCAGATCCTAGTGGGAAGCGAAGGCACTCTGCTTAGGAGGGACCTGTATCATGAGTAGATGACAGGGACTGCCCTAAGGTTATGAGCAGGCCTTCAGACCTTCCGCTAGTCAGATGAGCTTATGGAAGGATTCCAAATATATGTAGGAGACCCTGCCTGTCAGGTGTAACTAGGCTCGGTGACCTCCGTAAGTAGGAGCGTGAGTATAATGAACGAGACGCGGGAACCTCGGGTATGATTTTTGGGAGTTTGAGGTTAGAATCATACATGTCACACGATGCTTGAAAAAAATGAGCTAGTCGTGCTTTAGATATTATCTCAGTATGAATATTTCATAAAAATATGAATTCCAGAAAGTCAGGATGCCGAATATACTAATTCCAGAAATGAATTTTGTAATGCCGTGAGTAAAATAAGAAACTCAGAATATCATAGGATGAAACATCTAGAAAAGTTATCAGAAAATTATGATGGAGAAAATGAGAACTAAGCCAGTGGGTTAAACATCGTGGACAATGTGTGGATGAGGATCAGGCCTGTTCTCCATCTCTCGGGTCCGTAGGTTCACTATGACGATATTTCCTTTTCACCCTTTGCTCAGCTCTGGGGTCAGAAATATCGGGTGCGCTGTTTCCTGCATCTTCTAGGAGCACGAACTGGCTAGCCCTTGCCATTAACTCAGGAAAGCTTTTGGGCTTCACCAGCTGCAGAGACTTGGATAGATCACCTCTAATCAGCCCCCTGCGGTAATTGTGTATGGCGATGGTGGGGTTGACGTCTTCCATTTCTGCCGCGGCGGCGAAAAAACGGTCAGTGTAACTTTGTAGGCTCTCCGTCTCTCTGCTGGATGTTAGCTAGCACCATGTCAGAGAGAGCTATGCGGATTTGTCCTATGAAGCGGGCGATTAGTTCTTGTTTCATATGCTCGTAGGAGCTGATAGAGCCTTTAGGAAGCTTAATGAACCAGGTGAACGCAGCTCCTTTCAGTGTGGTAGCAAGGAGGTGGTACTTTGTCGCCTCGTCTCTTTGGCGATAACGAAGGGCTGCCTCAAATCCTTGGATGTGCTCGCGAGGGTCTGTGGTGCCCTTATAGACTTCCAAGCATGGCGGTTTGAAGTCTTCTAGGACCGGCGCCTGTCGGATGGCATCGGAGAAAGCGACATCGAAGTCAAGAGATCCAAAGAAGGCCTCAGGCCTATATTGCGGGGTTCCCCGGTGGGAAAAATCCTGACCAGGAGGATGGGAGGAGCCAGAGGTCTGAGCAGAGGGAGTTCTCGAAGTAAGGGGAGCCCCCCTCTGCTCCCGAAGACAAGGAGGGGCGTCCGCCGCAAATGGCTGAAAGAGTGCTGGGGTCGCTGCGACCTGCGGAGATAGGCGCGGAACCATCGCAATCAGCAGGAACAAAGCAGAAGCCGCCGCGACTGGTGGAAGAGGTGTAGGAATTGCCTCGATCGGCGGAGCAGGAGCCACCGTAACCGGCAAAAGAGGCGCCGTCGCGACCGGTGGAAGAGGAAGCACTGCTGTGCAGACTGGTTGGGTCTGCCTAAGGATCACAGCCTGTTGGGTTGTAAGGCTAGTGACCAGGTTGGTGAGGTTCGCCAGCATCCCCTGTAGCTCTAAGACACGAGTGCCCCTGGAGGAAGGAGTAGACCCGACGCGACGCTAAGACGCAAAAGCGGAGACTTCATCACCCGGCACCCTGACAGATGGCTCTCATGCATGCATGCTGCAAGCTATGGAGTTAGTTCTACGCGTTCTGGCCACCATCTTCCCAGGGTCTCAATGAAAGCACCAGAAGATGTTGACGGAGGATGTGGGGGATCCCAAGAAACACCAAGGAAGAAAGAGAGTTCCAGGAGATGGCGGCGCGCAAGAGGGTAAGCCTGTTAACGGAAGCTTAAGGAAGAGAGGGGGAAAGAGAGTTCAGGGCATCCAGAAAAGCACACAAAAATTTAAGGTGGTTCAAGGAGAAAATTTCCACGTCCACCGGTCGATCAGCGAAGAAGTTTCACTAATGGAAGAAAGTAGCTATGAAGGCTAATACAAAGAGCTTACAAGAGGAAGAAAGAGAGAACTTTTTCTTGTTCTGAAGCTCCTGTTTTACAAGAGGTGATAGAGGAGGGATTCTGCTCTTGCTAGGGTGAGTTCTCCTCCTTTTTGGGTTGTCATCTCCTCCCTTTTGATCTGTCCCTTTTTGAAGCCTGTTCCTTGGTATTTGTAGGCAGCAGATGGTGCAGCTTTATTCTGGTTTTTCGGGGAAAAGAAGGTGGACAAGCTCTGAGCTCGCGCCGCTTGTCGGCCGCCGGAGGGACAAAAAAGCCGCAAAAGTAGGAAGCTAACTTTTAATATTGGTACTGCTTCTGGGATCCGTGTTAGCTGGGGCATACGGACCCTTGATTTGCGTAACTGGAGGAAGCATGCTGCTTTGGAAACAATGCAGCCAGAGCACGCTGACAGTGATAGGTACAACTGAGAAATATCATGCCCGATGTGGTTGGGAGAGCTGTTTGAACAAGGGTCATGCAGGATGTTTTGGAGGCTCCAAACCTCACTCACGAGGTTAGGGGGCTCCAAACTTCACTCACGAGGTTAGGGGGCTCCAAACAGCTTCAAAGATTAATGCATGATATTTTAAGATGGAGCGTCACGTGTATGGTTGTGATGCAGTGCTTGAGCCACATGTCAACAGATGTCCAAACCATCTAAGACGACATTCTCTAAGTTTATCCTCAATTGGTGCAACACCAACTTTCTTTCGGATATACTCATTTCTCATTCTATCCTTTCGTGTATATCCACACATCCACCTTAACATCCTCATTTCTGTAATATTTATTTTATTTGTATGTTTCCTCTTTGCAGGCTAACATTCAGCACCATATATATCATCGCTGGTCTTACTACAGTTTTATAAAATTTACCCTTGATTCTGGATGAGATTTTTCTATCGCACAACACACCAGAAGCATTTCTCTATTTTACCTACCCTACTTGAATCCTGCTAATAATATCATTATCTATTTCGCCATTATTTTGTATGATTGATCCAAGGTATCTAAAGCGCTCACTCTTCTTGACAATTTGATCATCAATTATCACATCTCCAATATAAGTATTTATTTCTTGACTAAATGTGCACTCTATATATTCAATTTTTTTTCTACTGAGATGAAAACCTTTAGATTCTAAAGCATTCCTCCAAAGCTCTAGTTTTGCTTTAGCTCCCTCTTTAGTTTTTTCAATAAGAACAATATCATCTGCGAAGAGCATACACCAAGGCACTTCATCTTGGATATGTCCAGTCATGACTTCCATAATTAAAGCAAAAAGTTACAAACTTAAAGCCGAGTCTTGGTGTAATCCAACTGTAATAGGAAAATCCTTAGTCAAATCTCCTTGTGTCCGAACACAGGTAACAGCTCCTTCATACATGTCTTTAATAACTTGAATATAACCAGTGTAAATCTCTTTCTTTTTTAAAACTTTCCAAAGTACTTCTCTTGAGACTTTATCATAAGCTTTTTTCAAATCAATACAAACCAAATGTAGGTTTTTCTTTCTCTCCTTAAATTTTTTTATTAAATTTCTTAATAAATAAATGGCTTATATAGTAGATCTACCTGGCATAAAACCAAACAGATTCTCTGATACCTTAGTATTATGGCATAACCTTTGTTCGATCACCCTCTCCCAAAATTTTAAAGTATAACTCATTAATTTAATTCCTCTATAATTGATATTATTTTGTACATCGCCTTTATTCTTATAAATAGGTACTAATATACTCTTTCTCCATTCATTTGGCATCCTTTTAGTTTTCAAAATCATATTAAACAATTTAGTGAGCTAAGAAACTCCTTTATCTCCTAAGCACTGCCAAACATCAATTGGGATGTTATCTGGTCCTACTGTTTTTTTATGCTTTATCTTCTTTAAAGTTTTCCAGACTTCAGCTTTACTAATACGTCAGATGTAAGAATAATTTTTACTTTCTTTTCAGGTGCTGAATTCTATAAGATCAATTGAATTTTCACAATCTTCATTGAAAAGCTGTTGAAAGTAACTCATCCATCTATTTTTGATATCTTCTTCCATAAAAAGTATTCTTTGATCTTCATCTTTAATACATTTTACTTCAATTAAATCTTTAGTTTTTCTATCTCTTGTTTTGGCAATTCTATATAATTGTATTTCTTCTTCTTTAGTGTCTAGCTTCTTATATAAATCCTCAAGAGCCATATTTTTTGTATTGCCTACTGCTTTCTTAGATTCTCGTCGAGCCCTTTATATTTCTTTCACTTATCATTATTTTTGTTTTTAAACCAATCTTTATAACAAATTTTCTTCTTCTTAATTTTTTCTTGTACATCATCTTTTCACCACCAAGTATTTTTATTATTTGGAATCATTCTTTTAGATTCTCCCAGCACATTCTTCGCTTCCTTACGGATACAGTTAGCAACTGTCAATCATATAAGATTAGTTTTCCCGTTAATGTTCCATTGCCCAAGTTTTAGAACCTTCTTCATAAATATACATTTGTTCTCATTCTTTAAATTTCACCATCGAGTCCGATGATAGGATTTTGACTTATTATTTCTTCTCCAATACTTTATCTCAGAATCTAATACTATTAATCAATGTTGGGTAGTCGATTAATGGTATTAGATTCCGAGATAAAGTATTGGAGAAGAAATAATAAGTCAAAATCCTATCCTCGGACTCGATGGTGGAATCTAAAGAATGAGAATAAATATATATTTAAGAAGAATGTTCTAGAACTTGGGCAATAGAACCATGAGATCTTTGCAGAGTTTTTCCTTTATCCCGATCCATCTTTATGCCATAAGTTTAATATATTAATTCTTCCTTTAAACAAAGTTTCATTCTTCGAAAGGAGATGAGTAATTAATTACAGGGACTTGCCTTTATAGAAAATTATCAATCTTCAGAAATTCTAAAGTCCTAGAGTTATCACCACCAGGGTGAAATCAATTTATCTCGAGAGAGGGAATTCCATAAATGTAATGTATGCTTATCAACTTTTTATTTCTTGAGCAAGCACTCGTATTTAATTAAAATACCTTAATATATATTGAATTGGTCCCTAAATTCATTCATGTAGTAAATTTAAACTCATCAATATAATAATAAATAGTATATAAAATTATTAGTATTTTATTAAACTAAAGGATATTTATCGAATTAGTGTATAAAAGCTAGTATTCTATTTAAATACATTAAAATAATAATAAATAGTTGCATAATTATAAATATTTAGTTAAAATAGTTTGATTTGAAATTTATAAATCTCTAAAGTCATATTTTAAACTTTAAATTTATCGATATAACTATAAATAGTTGTATAATTGTCTATATTTAGTTAAAATATTTTGATATTTTTATCAAAAAAAATACATTGATATGTAATGAATTAGTCTTTAAAAGTATGAATTTAATTAAAATATATTAATATATATACATATATTAAACACTTGTATTGTTGCAGTTATTCAATTAAAATATATTGATATTTATTGAATTAATCTCTTAACGTGTATATTCAGTTCAAATATATTAACATAACAATAACAAATTATAAAATTATTTATGTTTTATTGAAATATGTTGATATCTAGCGAATCAGCATTTAAATACACATTATTCAAATAGATTAAAATAGTATGAATAATTTTATAATTGTAAGTATACAATTAAAATAACTTATCATCATTCTAACTTTAAATGTGTGTATTTAACTTATATTGGTTGATATAATAATGAATAATTATATAATTATTAGTATTCAATTAAAATATTGATATTTAATGAATTTATCTCTAAAAATATGTATTTAATTGAAACTCATTGAAATATTATTAATAGCTCTATAATTAATAATATTTCATTAAAATTTCTTGAATTAATCTCAGAATGTTTGCATTAAGTAGAAATTTATCTATGTGCGCCGGTGCTGGGCCGGGTTCATCGCTGGGCTGCGCCTCTCCTTGGCGGGCCCTCCTACCGGGCCCTGGGCCTTTTTATGGCCCGTTTCTTTGCCGGTTTGGGCTTTGGCCCAACTGATTTCCTCCTTCCCTTCCCTGCCCAGCGCCTCCTTCTTTAACCTGCTGTGGGCCTTTTCAGGCCCGTTCTCTTCATTTGGTTTGGGCCTCCCCTCTCCTCTCTTCTCCTCTCCTCCCTTGTTGGGCCTCAGCCCATTCAGAAGTTTGGGGCTCTCCTTTGGGCCCCTTCCCTTTCCAACTCCGCAGATGGGCCGAGGGTTTAGGGTTTAGGGTTTAGGGTTTAGAGTTTAGGGTTTAAGGTTTATGGTTTAGCCTTTGTTGGGCTTTTGGCTTTTGGGCCTTTGCCTTATTTATCCTTTTAAGCTCTTGGGCCTTGGGCCTCTATGTTATTTTCTTTAGCTTGTAATGGGCCTTGGCCCAAAAATATTATCATGTAATGGCTTTAGCCTACTTTGGTTGCCTTTTGGCGGGTTGGGGGCCCGATGAATAATATCTTCCCCATAATTATTTAAAAAGAAAAAAATACTAAACCCTAAACCTTAAACACAATACAAGCAATTGTGTGAGTATTTAATTAGTTTTTATTATATTCAAAGAGAATATTTGCAATTTGACTTTAATCTTGTCCATATGAAAGTTTTAACTTAATACTCTCATTACACACCTAATGTCTGCTATATTAATGTATTTCAATCTAAAATTGATATTTGGCGATCTATTAGGGATATTTGATTCCGTTTTAAGGTAATACCTATAATTACACATCTACTTATCAGTATATCGATCAATTTTAAGAGAACAAGCTCTTTTAGGGTCTGATTTATGATATATCAATGAATTTAAGTTGAATAGAGATGTTTTTGCAGCTATTCATTGAATTACGTTGAATTCAAGTGGAGTACAAGTATTTAAATATGATTCATTGCATAATATATTATTTTAACTGAATACAAACAATTGTGAGAGTATTCAATTAGTTTTCATTATATTCGAATAGAATATTTGCAATTTGACTTTGTTCTTGTCTATATAAAGATTTTTAACATAATACTCTGATTACAAACCTAATGTGCTATATTGATGTATTTCATTTGAAAATTAATATTTGACGATCAATTAGGAATATTTAATTGTGTTTTAATGTAATACATATAATTTTACATATATTTATTAGTATATCGATCAATTTTAAGAGAATATGCTCTTTTAGGGTCTGATTTAGGACATATCAATGAATTTGAGTTGAATAGTGATATTTTTGCATCTATTCATTGAATTACTTTAAATTCAAGTGGAGTACAAGCATTTAGAATATAATTCATTATATAATTAGTTATTTTAACAGAATACAAGCAATTATGCGAGTATTCAATTAGTTTTTATTTTATTTGAAAAGCATATATGCAATTTGACTTTAATCTTGTCTATATGAATATTTTTTAACATAATATTCTAATTACACAGTTAATATTTAATATATTGATGTATTTCAGTCAAAAAAAGATATGTGGCGATCTATTAGGGACAATTGATTGCGTTTTAATATAATACCTATAATTATACATATTTTTAATAAAATATCAATCAATTTTAAGATAATAGGCTCTTTTAGGGACTAATTTATGATATATCAGTGTAGTAGAGTTGAATAGTGATGTTTTTGCGGCTATTCATTGCATTACGTTGAATTTAAGTGGAGTACAAGCATTTAGAGTACGATTCATTATATAATAAATTTTTTTAACTGAATATAAGCAATTGTGTGAGTATTTAATTAGTTTCTAATACATTTGAAGAAAATATATGCAATTTAATTTTAATCTTGTCTATATGAAAGTTTTTTAACATAATAATCTGATTACAAACCTAATATTTACTATAATTACGCATCTATTTATCAGTATATCGATTAATTTTAAGAGAATAGCTATTTTAGGGTCTGATTTATGACATATTAATGAATTTTAGTTGAATAGTGATATTTTTACAGCTATTCATTGCATTACGTTGAACTCAAGTGGAGTACAAGCATTTAGAGTACGATTCATTATATAATAAGTTATTTTAACTGACTGCAAGTAATTGTGTGAGTATTCAGTTAGTTTTTATTGTATTTGAAGAGAATATAGGTAAGTTAACTTTAATCTTATCTATGTTATGGTTTTTTAACATAATACTCTGATTACACACCTAATATTTGCTATATTATTGTATTTCAGTCGAAAAATGATATGTGGTGATTTATTATGGACATTTGATTGTATTTTAATGTAATACATACAATTATACATATTTTTGTTAGTATATTAATTAATTTTAAAAGAATTAGCTCTTTTAGGAACTGATTTATGACATATCAATGAATTTCAGTTAAATAGTGATATTTTTACATCTATTCATTACATTACGTTGAATTCAAGGGGAGTACAAGTATTTAGAGTACGATTTATTGCATAATAAGTTATTTTAACTGAATACAAGCAATTGTGTGAATATTTAATTAATTTTTATTGTATTTGAAGAGAATATAGGCAAGTTGACTTTAATCTTGTCTATATGATGGTTGTTTAACATAATACTCTAATTACATATCTAATGTTTGCTATATTATTGCATTTCAATCAAAAAATGATATGTGGCGATTTATTAGGGACATTTGATTGCGTTTTAATGTAATACCTATAATTATATATCTTTTTGCGAGTATATTAATCAATTTTAAGAGAATAGGCTCTTTTAGAAATTAATTTATGATATATCAATGAATTTGAGTTAAATAGTGATTTTTTTTTAGTTAAATAGTGATGTTTTTACATCTATTCAATGCATTACGTTGAATTCAAGGGGAGTCCAAGCATTTAGAGTACGATTCAATGCATAATAAGTTATTTTAACTGAATACAAGCAATTGTGTGAGTATTAAATTAGTTTTTATTGTATTCGAAAAGAATATTTGCAATTTGACTTTGATATTGCCTATATGAAAGTTTTTTAACATAATACTCTGATTATATACCTAATGTTTGCTCTATTAATATATTTCAATCTAAAATTGATATTTGTCGATCTATTAAGGACATTTGGTTGTGTTTTAAGATAATACCTATAATTACACATCTATATATCAGTATATCAATCAATTTTAAGAGAATAGGCTCTTTTAGGGACTGATTTATGAGATATAATTGCACTTGAGTTGAATAGTGATATTTTTGCAGCTATTCATTGCATTACGTTGAATTCAAGTGGAGTACAAGCATTTAGAGTACGATTCATTGCATAATAAGTTATTTTAACTGAATACAAGTAATTGTGTGAGTATTTAATTAGTTTTTATTGTATTTGAAGAGAATATAGGCAAGTTAACTTTAATCTTGTCTATATGATGGTTGCTTAACATAATACTCTGATTACACATCTAATATTTGCTATATTGATGTATTTCAATCTAAAATTGATATTTGGCGATCTATTAGGGATATTTGATTGCGTTTTAAGGTAATACCTATAATTACACATCTATTTATCAGTACATCGATCAATTTTAAGAGAATAGGCTCTTTTACCGTCTGTTTTATGACATGAATCAATTTGAGTTGAATAGTGATGTTTTTGCAGCTATTCATTGCATTACGTTGAATTCAAGTGGAGTACAAGCATTTAGAGTACGATTCATTGCATAATAAGTTATTTTAACTGAATATAAGTAATTGTGTGAGTATTCAATTACTGTTTATTGTATTCGAAGAGAATATTTGTAATTTGACTTTGATCTTGTCTATATGAATATTTTTTAACGT
Source organism: Apostasia ramifera (assembly GCA_019297695.1). Classification (NCBI taxonomy): domain Eukaryota; kingdom Viridiplantae; phylum Streptophyta; class Magnoliopsida; order Asparagales; family Orchidaceae; genus Apostasia; species Apostasia ramifera. Next base: position 2,601 of record JAEMOT010002748.1, on the reverse strand, counting down.
AATACTCTGATTACATACCTAATGTTTGCTCTATTGATTTATTTTAATCTAAAATTGAGTATAGCGAGTATTAGGTGTGTAATCAGAGTATTATGTTAAAAAACCTTCATATAGACAAGGTTAAAGTCAAATTACATATATTCTCTTCAAATACATAAAAAACTATTTGAATACTCACACAATTGCTTGTATTCAGTTAAAAAAACTTATTATGTAATGAATCATATTCTAAATTCTTGTACACCACTTGAACTCAACGTAATTTAATGAATAGCTGTAAAAACATCACTATTCAACTCAAATTCATTGATATGTCAAAAATCTGACCCTAAAAGAGTCTATTATCTTAAAATTGATCTATATACTGACAAATAGATGTGTAATTATAGGTATTACATTAAAACGCAATTAAATGTCCCCAACAGATCATCACATGTCATTTTTCGACTGAAATGCATCAATATAGCAAATATTAGGTGTGTAATCAGAATATTATGTTAAAAAACTTTCATATAAACAAGCTTAAAGTCAAATTGCAAATATGCTCTTCAAATATAATAAAAACTAATTGAATACTCACATAATTGCTTATATTCAGTTAAAATAACTTATTATGCAATGAATCAAACTCTAAATGCTTGTACTCCACTTGAATTCAACGTAATTCATTGAATAGCTGCAAAAACATCGCTATTCAACTCAAATTCATTGATATATCATAAATCAGACTCTAAAAGAGTCTATTCTCTTAAAATTGATCGATATACTGACAAATAGATGTGAAATTGTAGGTATTACATTAAAACACAGTTAAATGTCCCTAATAGATCGCCAAATTTTAATTTTCAATGTAAATACATCAATATAGCAAATATTAGGTTTGTAATCAGAGTATTATGTTAAAAAATCTTCATATAGACAAGATTAAAGTCAAAATGATATATTCTCTTCAAATACATTAAACACTATTTGAATACTCACACAATTGCTTGTATTCAGTTAAAATAACTTATTATGTAATGAATCGTACTCTAAATGCTTGTACTCCAGTTGAATTCAATGCAATACAATGAATAGCCACAAAAACATCACTATTCAACTCAATTTCATTGATATCTCATAAATCAGTCCCTAAAAGAGCCTATTCTCTTAAAATTGATCGATATACTAATAAAAAGATCTATAATTGTAGGTATTACATTAAAACTAGTCAAATATCCCTAATAGATCGCCACATATCATTTTTCGACTGAAATACAATAATATAGTAAATATTAGGTGTGTAATCAGAGTATTATGTTAAAAAATTATCATATAGATAATATTAAAGTCAATTTTCATATATTTTCTCTTCAAATACAATAAAAACTAGTTGAATACTCACACAATTGCTTATATTCAGTTAAAATAACTTATTATGCAATGAATCGTAATCTAAATGCTTGTACTCTACTTGAATTCATCGTAATTCAATGAATAGCTGCGAAAACATTACGATTCAACTCAAATTCATTGATATGTCAAAAATCTGACCCTAAAAGAGTCTATTATCTTAAAATTGATCTATATACTGACAAATAGATGTGTAATTATAGGTATTACATTAAAATGCAATCAAATGTCCCTAATAGATCGCAACATGTCATTTTTCGACTGAAATGAATCAATATAGCAAATATTAGTTGTGTAATCAGAATATTATGTTAAAAAACCTTCATATAGACAAGCTTAAAGTCAAATTGCATTTATGCTCTTCAAATACAATAAAAACTAATTGAATACTCATATAATTGCTTGTATTCAGTTAAAATAACTTATTATGCAATGAATCAAACTATAAATGCTTGTACTCCACTTGAATTCAACGTAATTCATTGAATAGTTATAAAAACATCACTATTCAACTCAAATTCATTGATATATCATAAATTAGATTCTAAAAGAGTCTATTCTCTTAAAATTGATCGATATACTGACAAATAGATGTGAAATTGTAGGTATTACATTAAAACACAGTTAAATGTCCCTAATAGATCGCCAAATTTTAATTTTCAATGTAAATACATCAATATAGCAAACATTAGGTTTGTAATCAGAGTATTATGTTAAAAAACCTTCATATAGATAAGATTAAAGTCAAATTGCATATATTCTCTTCAAATACATTAAACACTATTTGAATACTCACAGAATTGCTTGTATTCAGTTAAAATAACTTATTATGTAATGAATCGTATTCTAAATGCTTGTACTCCATTTGAATTCAACGCAATACAATGAATAGCCATAATAACATCACTATTCAACTCAACTGCTTTGATATCTCATAAATTAGTCCCTGAAAGAGTCTATTATCTTAAAATTGATCGATATACTAACAAAAAGATCTATAATTGTAGGTATTACATTAAAACTAATCAAATATCCCTAATAGATCGCCACATATCATTTTTCGACTGAAATACAATAATATAGTAAATATTAGGTGTGTAATCAGAGTATTATGTTAAAAATTATCATATAGACAATATTAAAGTTAAATTGCATATATTCTCTTCAAATACAACAAAAACTAGTTGAATACTCACACAATTGATTGTA
>JAEMOT010002747.1:646125-659366 GCA_019297695.1 Apostasia ramifera | reverse complement strand
CTAGGATCTTCTCCTCTGTCCGCCTGATCTCACTCAAGCGGTCTCCCAGCACACCCCAGGACCCCCCAACTCCAAGCGTAATGCTGGGAACGGCCGGGGGGGCTTCTTCTCTCTCCTCCCTCACCTCCTCCGCCTCTGACCCTCCGGTACCAGAGGCAGTGAGGGGAGACTCGCCCCTCATTGAAACCAACCTTTTTCCCAATAGCCCCCTTGATTTTTCGGAAGCCGGGGCAACTTCGGGAGCAGAAGTTAGGGCTCTTAGGGGAATAGGCCTACCAACAACCAGGGATGCCTTCCCCTTACCTTCATCAGAACTCCCGACACCAGGGAGGAACCGCTCAAACTCTTCATCCTTGAGCATGATCTTCCCTGGTGCCAGCTTCTCTCCACTGGCTGTCTCTCCTGTCAAAATCACCTCCCTTAACTCCTTAGCCTTCGGAGGTGGCTTAACTGGAGATTCAGAGACTACCACCACCGCTGCGGCTTCAGCACTCGCTGGCCCCTGAAGAGACTTTAACGTCTGCACCAGGGCACCGGCAACCCTGGCCGTAGGGGTTCCTACCTGCAAAGGTGCACCTACTTCCGGCATCTTCTTCTCCGGAGGACCACTCGTCACCGGCGCTCCGGCTCTTTTCTTAGAGAAGCCGGACGCGATCTTCCATTTTCTCTCCGCCATCACTCTCACTTTCTTGCAGAAACTCAACAGACAGGAAGGATAGAATGCGAAGCGGCAGGCTCCACCCCCATCTTATCCTTGCAGACCTTGGGCAGCGCATCCACCTTCGCGATGGTTCGCATTCCAGGACCCATATTAATATTCGCGCCATGACAATGCGGGGGGCTGATGTTAACACGTGGTTCCTGCGCTGCATCCTGGCCAAACACGTGGCGCCCGTCAGGTTTGTACTCGATTGATTTGATTTGCTGACTCAGCTTCAGGTTTTGCTGGATCCTTGACCCAGGTCAAACCTCGGGCACGAGGATTCAACCAACCATCGTCCACGACGACCCAGGATAATCCCCCATAACCTCGGGCACGAGGGTACGAGGTAATGCCTGTGACGATCAACTTCACCTAACCGCGCCGCTCTCCGTACGGGCGCTCTTTCCAAATGGAGGTACCAGCATTTAAAGCCATCATCCTCCTCGTACAGCTGCGAACCTCTCCGGTGACAGACAAGCAGCGCTCAGAGCTCATCCATCACCTTTTCTCCGAAAAATCAGGGTGGAGCTGCACACGCCACATGGCTATAAAAACCACTGAACAGTTCCATACAGAAAAAGATACAGAGAGACAGGGGACATACACAAAAGAGGCACCAGGCAGCGAGATTCTCTCTCGTCAAGAGGATTTTTCGATTGTAACAGGACTCCGGCTGAGGAGCACCTGGCTTCTTCTTCCTCTCCCTCTTCTTCTTCTTCTTTGACTCTTCTCAAAGCATTGTACAGCCTTAAAGGCTATCATTTTCTTATTAGTGAAACTTCTTCGCTGACCGACCGGTGGACGTAGGGGATTTCCTCCCTGAACCACCTTAAATCTCTGTGTGCTTTTCTGGTTGCTTCGGACTAAATCTTCTCCTTGAGCCTCTATCAACAGGCTCGTCACCCCTTTGTGCGCCGCCGTCTCCCGGAACTCTCTTTCTTTGGTGTTTCTTGGGATCCCCACATTCCTACGTCAACAGCTGTATAAGTAGACAACATGATCTCAAATAGTAGAAGTATTTTTTGTGGTAAAATTGTGAGGCTAATGATGGAAAACTCTGTGATTTGGCCTTAAAATATATGAGATTTTTACATACAGGACATGAAATTTTTACGAAATTACGTATTTCACCATCAATTCATAAATATTACCACTATCACACCATATTCATTTAAATTTTACGCATTTCACATATTTCACACCATATTTTTTGATGGTGAACTTCACATTTCTAAATTAGCCTTGATCTTAACTATATTATTAATATATTAATTAAATACTATAAATAAATTAATTTATATAAATAATAATTTATATATTTATGAATTTATGTATTTTAATTTATTTATCCTATTTAAAAATTCTAATTAGGGTGTCGAATTTAAATCCACATGACTATAATTTTTAATTGAAGTAAGAAAATTGATGTGTTTACAGTAAAAAATAAAAATATATATTAGAATTTAAATATTAATTAATTTATGCATTTTAATTTATATATAATATTATAAAATATATAAATATGTAAAACATGTGAAATGCGTAAAATTTAAATGAATATGGTGTGATAGTGATAATATTTACGAATTGATGGTGAAATATATAATTTCGTGTAAATTTTATGTCATGTATGTAAAAACCCCAAAATATATTTAGGTTAGGAATTTTACCAACTCTTTTGAGTCCCTGAGCAGGTCTTCTGCGAGCCAATAAAATATGGTTATATTGAAAAATTACATTTTAGTGTCTGTAGTTCGAGTTAATTAACAAATTAGTCCAGTTCTTATGATTCGTTTCCAGGCTGGTAATTTAGTTGACCCAATTTGAGCATATTCATGATAAAATAATTAAAATTAAAGATAAATAATTAAAATTAAAGATAAATAATTAAAATTAAAGATAAATAATTAAAATAATATATATATATATATATTGGCATATATTTTTATTTTTATTCGTTTGCTTATTTTTAGCAGGTTAGAAATTATATTCGATTTTTCTTGACTTATTTTGTTCCCTTAAATCATCAAGTAGGTTCATGTGATTATGATTCACATTTCATTTAATATTTTTCATCTAATAGCATTATTTAAATTATTTACTCTAAACAACACAATTTCCTCAAATTTGATATGACATGAAACTTCTTATAAAAAATGCGTGATTCTTCGACGAGTGTCAACTTCGACGCAGTCATCTTGAGGTTTTGTCTCTCCAAATCCCAATAAGAATTGACAGAAGAAAAGACACCTGTAGAAATACGCATTGATCCCTTTTACTCGCAAAAAAAAAAAGATTCTAAAAAAATAGGTTTACCGGCTGATTTAAAATTCGTTATTTCTAATGTTTTTCGTATAAAACTTTCTTTATCCCCATCGGTTCATTAAAATCACAAGTTTTCTCATAAGAGAATTATACTACGTTGGATGATCTACAATAAGTTGAGATTTTGATATACATATACTAGCTCTCATTTATTAGTCTAAAACTCTGAGTTAGAAGGTATATAAACTCGTATATTTATCTCAACTTAATTCCTAAAAATATATAAGTATTGGCTCTTATCCATCACACGTGCATTACCCTCAAATCAATTTCTCATGATTGTTTCAAAACAAGTGGTATCAGAGTTGTTTCTCCGTGGGTTTCTCCTAAATTTAACACGGTCAAGCTAAAAGCTACAAGAGGTGGTTGAGTGGCCTGGCATATTAGAGGGAGAGTGGATCTAATATGGAAGAATCGATTATCAGATAAGAAATTTGTTAGGTATGCATGAAAATCGTCTTACATTGAATGATCAATAACAAGTTGACGTGCTGATGTACAGGTGTTAGCGCTCACCGGTTGCCCCAAACTTTGTGGGTTGACATGACCTCAACTTGTTACAGAGATACTGGCCTTTCCCAACACATTTTAGCAGCTCTTTTGGATTATTTATTTATTAATTCATGTGCTATGAAAAGGATGATGAGAAAAAATAAATAATTACAACAATTAACAAAAGAACCATTGAATGGGCTGCAAAAGGAGGAAAAAATAGCCTTTCATTAATGCTTCTACTTCCATTCTTCAATAGCACAGCGAAGGGCACGATTAGGAATGAGCACCTGATGAGCAAACCTCAGGTTTGTCATTGGAGATGTGTTGTGGCCGCTGTCAAACCATCTTCTTATTGCTTCTGCTTCATAACTGAAGCCATCAGCTGCAATCTGTGGATCCTTCATCAGTTCCTGCAATTTTTTAACAAAAATTATACACTAATGCAAGGTGTTTTACCAGAAATATTTCAGAATCAGGGGAAAAAACGTGCTTTGTTGCTATGCCATTTTTGTCGCACTACAATTTCTTTTAAGATTAGATCAAATAGAATTCGGGACACCACAGGACAGCACGAGCAGCAAAATGAACACTTTGCATTGAATTCACTAAGGCTCCACTAGTATAATATGTTAAAGATCTGATATTATATCTTAAGAATGATGAAAGCTTATTTAGAATTAATAGAAGTTATGGCTCAGGTCAGAACTTGGTAACAATGAAGTTTTTTTCCTTTTGTTTCTCATATTTGAATGGGGTGAAAGAGCTCTTACCTTAGAGATTGGACAGATGAAGTAAGAAGGAACAAACATGCCCTGAGAAACCGAACCAGATGACGAGCCGCAATCATTCATGTTTGCCATCGGCATTAGCACCCTCCAAGCATCTCGGGCAAGGTCAGGCCTGTTCTTCCTACTTGTTTCACAGCATCTTAATGCCAGTTCCACGACCTGTTTCGCCTTGTCATAAGGCCAGTTCCCGGCAGAGCTATCCAGCATTATGCTCAATTGCTCCTCATGAACAGCATCCTTGACCTTGTTGATGATCCCCATTGCTGGCATTCCGGTCAGAAGATGCAAAAGAATGATCCCAAAAGAATAAACATCAGAATGAAGCGTGATATCACCAGATGACACGAATTCTGGGTCCATGTACGGCAATGTGCCTTTCGGAATGGTGTGCCAGAAGGGGGTTTCTGTAACATTGGATCGGCCTAGAAGCCTACTGATGCCAAAGTCGCCAAGTTTGCTGACGAAATTTGCATCAAGTAGGATATTTGCAGGCTTCAGATCCCCGTGAACAATACCATGGGGCTTGCTGGAGTGAAGGAAGATAAGAGCAGAGCAAATCTCCGCCGCGATTCGCATTCGAACATGCCAGGGGAGGGGAGGAGTGTTACCCTTGCAAGCGAGGCGATCGTCAAGAGATCTTCGAGGAAGATATTCATAGATGAGAGCCCAAGCTTCAGGGCATGTCCCTATGAGGGTAACAAGGTGTGGATGCCTCACCATACTGAGAACTTCCATCTGCAAGAAAACTAACGTACTTTTAGTTATGTAGTCCTAAACCCTTGCCAATCCCTAACCATAAAACAATAAAGTTAACATATACAATTCATTTGGTAACGTTGAACTTGTTGTGCAGAATACCTCCTGATGAAATTCTTCTTGTCCCTGCATGCCTTGGGGGTTCAACATTTTTATTGCCACCATTGTGTGCCGAAGGAATCCCTTAAATACACTTCCGTACCCACCTTCGCCAATCTTAAGTGAATCATCAAAATTGCCTGTCGCCTCCGCGAGCTCCGAGTAGGTGAACACGGAAAAGCTTAGATTCTTCGCTCTATTGGAAGCCTCCCCCTTCTTCTGGAGTAAAACTTCAGCTTCTTGGAGTGCAATGTCTCTCTCCTGCTTCAATCTGTCACACTCAGTCCTAAGTGACTGCAGCTTATTCAAGGCTTTCGATAGCTTCTCCTCGAATTCTTTGACCACATGTTCGGTATCAGTAATTTGTGCCATAAGGTGTGATTCACGATCCCGCGCCTTTTGGAGTTCTTGCACGTATTCATCCCGTTCCTTCTTAACCCTTTCGGTATCCTTCCTTTCAAAATCGAGCACTTCATCTACTTCCTGCTTCTTTTTTAGTACTGCCTTATATTGGTACTCAACTTGTTTGGCCTGTAAAGTTCATCATATGCCAGTTAATTAATGTATATGAAGCAAGGTATGCCACACTTTTAGCCTTTTTGTTATGACTTACTTTCCGTAGAGCATCAAATGCAGCACTTTCAGCTTTTTGACGCTTATAAGTTTCCTTGTAACTTTCAAGTTTTAACTTCTCTGACTCTAGATGGACCTCCTGCAATCGTTCATACACATCACTAGTCAAATCGTAGGCTTCCTGCAAAATATGTAAGTTTTCATTTATACAATGGAGACATCAAGCAGAGGACGAATCAGCAGCAGGTAGTCAAATCCAAATCCAGGAATCACATACAAGTTTTTTCATGTATTGCCTCTTACCTAAATCTATTAGTTTCACAGCTACTAACAACAGTTATTTGCTTAGAATGAAGATTTTCTATTCTATTCATTCTGACGACATCAAGATAAAAGTTGAAGCATTTAGGTTTCCGTTTGAAAGAATGGGATGTTGTGGCTAAGTAAGCCATGGTTGTATATGACGTGAAATAAAGTTAATTACATTCAGTTTTGTGGGATGTGACTTAAAATTTTTTTTTTTTAATATTTAAGATCTTATAAGATGTGAAATAAAATTAACTTTTATAGTTAAAAATTGTGTTTGATGCGATAGAAGGATCCCTAAATTACTCTTACATCCTTTCACCCACCAGCTCAGGGGGAGGCGATGAAAATTGTAGATCCTCCTCGCTTAACAAATGGGGCAGCCTTCTAGAACCCGAACCACTTTCTTCATCATCATGCCTTGCTGATGAGCTGCTACTACTACAAACTCCGGAGTTTGGTGAAAATATGTAACTTGAGTTCCCAGAAGATTGCAATCTCTTTAAACAACCTTCGCATGTATTTGTAACATTGGGAATCCCCTCGGCTAAGATCTTGCTTTGGGTTGCTGTTAGTTTGCCGGGGCTTGGAAATGTGAGCCCCAGCACAGATGCCTTCTTATGTGAAATCATTTTTTCAGAAGTTGATCTCGGAATAGGAACTATAACCCAGTTAGGCTTTTCAGTCTGGCCCTGTGGTAAAGACATTGATCTCAGTTGTCCTGATTGGCTGGATCTTGAGCTGAATGAGGGTGATTCAGGTGTTACTGTTCTATCAATTGCACCATCCCTGTATAAAATAGACAGGCAAAGACTTTGAAATGATCAAAGTTTTGCTAGAATATGCAAATACGAAGCAACATGAATTACATTAATGATGGACAAAAGTCAGATATTAAATCAATAGGGAGTTCTTACATCAGGAAGAACATTATTCAAGTCAATGAGATCATAACTCAAAAGAGAATCAATTTAGAAAATCAACGAAGTTACCTAGTGCAGATGAGGTGCCCCTTGCAAACAAACCAGATCTTGCATGACAAATGAGCTTTTTGCTGGACAGCGATTGCAGTCTTGGACTTTGGTGATGTCATTTTCCTGTATCAAGCACACACACATACGCACTCTTAGCGCATCATACAGCTGTCTATTGCGAAATCGCTGAATTATGTGCACTGTAATTCAAATGAAATGTCAAAAGCATGCGTTTTCATCGTACTTTGAGTAACACCTATCTGCAGCAGCTCCCATAACAAGTTTGGCAATGCCAAGTTGAGCAACAAGCTCTACAATCCCATTGCTGACATCATTCATCTCGAAAACTAGCTTCTCAGCATGAAACTATGCACAAGAGAGATATAAGAATACCAATCAGAAAAATAACGTATCTCTCCATGTAAATGTATTTTCCATCATTTGCTTTCTCTAAGGATCTTTGATTTGGATCCCCTAATACAAAAATCTACCATATCGAATTTGATACATGACATGAAAATGGAATGGTTTGTGATGTCTGAAACAATTTATTCAATAGTGTTTCTCTAGATCATAACTAATGTAGTGCACGCACAATATAACTATAAATAGCAAAAGAAGTTATCAACAAGCTTGATTGATAACAACACTTTGTATTCACTAAAGTTTGATGGATCGGGATCAACTAGGACAGAAATAAAGCATTCGGTTGAGCTCTTCTTTGACATCAAGGTATATTAGTTATGAATGGTCATCGACTGCCGGAGAAAGGGTAGAAGGATGGGATCAACTTACTGTGGGACAGACAACATATTACAGATCCATGATCATTATGCTTCAATCAGAATAGCAAATACAACAAAGAAGAAATACAATTAAAATGAAGTAATGAACCTTTGACTTTGAGCATATATCCAAGTATTCATCCAAAATTGTTTCCACCTTCATCCTCTCCTGCTGCCTGTAAGATCTGACCCGCTGTTCCTCAAGCTGCCTCACGGGAACCATAGCCCCCACTTGAATCACAGCCAAGAGAACAAAAAAAAAATTCAAAATAACACAGAAACAAGAATTGAAAAGCCAAAAACTCCCTTCATTTTTCAAAACCCATAGAAAAAATACAGAAAAACCAGAACAAAAGTGGTAAAGTTTTGAAAATCAATCAAGAAAAAGGGGGTTTTCGTCCGCTTCTTGGTGGACTAATTAAAAAAAAAAAAAAAACACCAAACCAACAGAAAAGGATCTTCGAACTTCTTCCTAATTGATAGATTTGCTTGCAAAATCCGTGAAAGGAAGAACAAGCTCTTCGTTTCTGTAAAGCCTCAGCAAGCAGAAGGCCCCGATAATGGTGGAAAGTGCAAGAGAGAGACATACTCATGGGTATGAGCTGGGGTGGACGGTGGATGTGAAGGATGACGAGCTTTTTGTCGGCCGAGATATTCTTGAGCACCCACTGCAGCGTCTCCTTTCCCTCCTTGACCTCCAAGGGCAGCGCCACGTAGACCTTCTCCTCCTCTTCCTCCCCCACCGCCCTGCTCTCCGGCAGCTCCTCCACTATCTCCGGCCATCTGGTCGCCGTAGCAGGTACACTTTCCGGCACCCGCCGTCCGAGCGGATTCGGAGTCGACGACCCCGCCATTACATTCTCTCTCTCTCTTCCTCCCTCCCTCCCTCCCCGCCTCGCCCGACCCCAATCTTAGCTTCGCCGACGTGCAAACGTGCTTTTAATGGAGATGATTTTCTTCGGAAATTTACATATATGTTCATAAAATTGGGCTTTTTAGGTGTTTCATTACCAAAATTAAATATTTATAAGTATTATTTTTTCATAATAATATTTATAATATATTTAAAATATAAAATAATAAATATAAATATTTAATTTTAAGAATAAAATAAATAAAAATTTTAATTTTTAGGATTTATTTGATTTTAACTATTAAATTTAATTTTATTTTACCTCCAATATAAATATGAATATTAAAATTAATTTTATTTTACATATTACATATTTTTTTAATATTAAATTAAATTTTTTATTAATTTTATAAAATAAAATATACATCAAACGGAATCTTAAGATGATATATGTAAATTGTTTTTAAAAATGAATTTAATATAATATTTTGGAAGAATTTAAAAACATTTGTTGAATTGAGCAGTCAAAGTTCACCGTTGACTGTTTGTAGGGCTTATCAATCTCAAATTTTTTAAAATTGAAATAGTTTTGACTTGTATAACTAAAATTTATTTAGTTTTAAGTTAATTTTTTTACCTAAAATCAAATTTAAGTTAATTTTTAAATCAGTTTAATATTCGTGTTATTCAAACATCAATATCATCTAGAGTTTATATTTTTACTTAATCATTATTTTTTTAATTCAATATTATTGTATTAAAAAATAATGATAAAAAATCAAGCAATATCATTTATTATTTTAGAGTAATAATTTCATAAATTTTTTAATACACATATGTCAGTAATTTTTAATACATAAATATATATATATTTGATTTATTGAAATAATAATTTAATTATCAAAATTAAGAGTATCACTAAAAAATGGCTCAGGTGGAAATTTTTGAGGATAGAGTACCACATAATATATTTTTATTTTTATGTACCTAAATGAAATAGTTGATCTACATCAAAGACCTAGATGAAATTTTCTTTAAATTAAATTATAAGTCAAGACTAATATAAAAATTACTTAAAAGAAAAAGTGAAAAATCTAATGAAACCGTTGTGACCGGCGCTTCCGGTCGTGCAGTCAAATCATTAACAGCTTCAAGGAATATTCCGGCGCGGAATTTTGCGGAAATAATTTTCTTTTGGTAAATTGCATACGGGCCTTGAGGTTGCAATGAAGTTGTAAATAAGTCCACAATTTCTGAAAAACTTAATTTAAATCCTAAGTTTATAAAAGGACTGTCATTATAATTTAAATATTAATATTAATTTTTTATTTCTAAAAAAATAATTTTAAAATATTAATATTTATAATTTTTTTAATTTGAATTTTAAAATAGAGTGAGAATAGAGGCTATAATACAATCCTTTAAAAATATGAAGAGATTAAATTAATAAATAAATAATTAAATTTTATATTTTTTTATTAAAAGCGTCAATAAAAAAGATAAATTTTTTAAAAAAAATAAAAAATAAGGCAATTTTTTTTTTTTGATAGTGAAGCTAGTGGAAATCTTACACTGCCCTGACCGGAAGCTTATCATAAAAAATATTGAGTTTAAAAAAAAAATAAAATAAAATAAAAACAGCCTGGCAGCTCAACTAGAGACAGAAGAAAATTGCACTATTGTTAGATCCATAGTTTGGGAACTAATAATGAGTTTCGATAGTTTCGAATCGATTTCAATTGAAACCGATCCAAAAAAATTACCAAATTTCAGTTCGGCCGAAATCCAAAACACGGTAGTTTCGGCTGAAACTGTTAAAACTTGACCGAAACTCAGCCTAAATTATCGAACTTATATTCCCAAAAAATAATATTTAATAATAATTATTAATTAATTTAATTTAAATTTATAAAATTTAAATAATTTATAAAAAAACCGAAACTACCGAAACTATCAGGACTGTCGAAATTAATACTTTTATTTTGTGACCGAAACAAACCTTGGTTAGATGTTCTAAAAAAAAATTATTAAATCTTCTTTTAAAAAATGTTAGATTAGAGCATTCATTTGAGACTTAGCAAACAAAAGGTGATGAACAAAATTTAAGAAATTTCGACAAATAGATGTAGTGGTCATCGAACAGAAGGCAAGTCCCACCTAAAAACAGCGTGCAATGACTAACTGCGAGACGTCTTTTTGAGTGTGATGAAATAGTAAATATTGGTATCAAAAAGCCTCTCAAAATGTTCTATTAAATAGTGCAAGGGCTCGTCACACTGAAGATTTAAAGAACACACATCTGCGTTTCCAAAATGAGGGGCGCCACAGCCTCTACTTTCAACTTTAAGGAAGTCCAAAGCGACTTCAGGAACTTCCGAAATTCGGGCAACAAGTTTTTTAAAAAGAAAACGCTTTTAGAAAGATACTAGGATTGGAGCTTCCAACCACTCGGGTCCAAGCAGCAGTCGGACTCGACCAAGATAAACCGAAACTGACCCACAGTGGACAGATTTATTCTACTCTTGTCACTTCTTTTACTTTCTTTCTCCCGTCTTTCTTTTAGTCGAATCACTTAAAAAAATTTAACTTTATTTCATGTCTACCTCAACAACCGGTGGCTTACCGATCTCCTAACCATCGGATGACCGAAGCACTCAAATCGCATGAAAATATTCCTAAAGACGAGTACTTTTTCTTTTAGGATAGGGGTTAGGTCAATCAAATAAACTCCACTGCACATGAAACTTAGCAGATTAGTAGTTTATTTGAATATCTACAACCTTGGTGTTCAAAGTTTATTGAGGACTGATTTCTAAACCTAATAGAAATTTGTCCAAAAAGATCTTAATAACTAAATGCTTAGCATTCTTCACTCATTGGCCTATTACTATTTTATTGTATGTGAACTCCAAAAGTATCCTTATTTTACTTATTGATTGAGGTATATAAAGTTTAAACGTATGATTTCTTGTGTTGGATCAATGTGTCTGTTAATTTCTACAACCTATAATATTGAGATTCCTCGTATACTTTACACTTTCTTGATCCACATATACGTATCTATTATAGTATGTGGAGAAAAAGCACAGTAAGCTTATGGTGAGAAATGCTTATGATCAAGTTATGGACGAGATAAGTTAAGCTTGTGTGGCCTCAAACTTTTGTGACTTAAGTGATTAGAAGGGTAATAATAAGTGAAATATTATGAATAATTTAAATGTGATAATGATAATAATAATATTTCTTTATAGACAATCGCACCTGCATCAGCTCGAGCTTGATTGATATTGATGCAAAAGCATCTAGCGGTAGGTTCCAACTACCCCGTTGATTGAGGCTTATCCTTCAAGTGATTCGATCACCCCATTCATAGTTGTTGGTACCTTGATGCTTAGCGCTTTAGCGTCTAGTGGATAGTCTACGGAAGACTATCCCCAGTTAAAAAGACAATTGAGGTGATTGGTTGAGAAATAAATGGCCCTTGAAAAAAAAATAAATGTTTTTATTTTTACATTTATTATTGGTTGTTACTTGTGATTTAACGAATCCTTTGTGTGTAATCAATCAAAGTTATTGGACTTGAATCTTACTATTATGCTTCAAAATTTTAATTAATAAAGATATTATTTGATGGTGAATTAATGTTTTTATTTAGCCTATTAGCTAAGGCAATTCCTAATGAGTCGGTTGGACTAATGCCATTTTATATCAGGTAAAGCACACAATGATGCATGGGAAAAAAGGGAAAGAGAGCAGGAATGACATGAGTTGATAATTTAGTTATCCTATGTTAAGAATGGTGATATGTAGTTTGTGTTGCAAACTAGTCTGCTTTTTCTTTTCTTTTGAATCTTGTAAGGTTAATGCGCCGTTGCCGGGTTCCAAGTCCCGGATGAGAAACGCGGAGGGTTGCGTTAGGCAGTCGACAGCCAGCGTAAAACTTGTCGAATCAATCATGACATGAATCCTTTAGAAAATTGCGTTAAAGCTAGGGCGTTCCCTGGAAGCGACGCGCTGTATTGCCTGAATACAGTGAAAAATGAGCAAGGGCCGCTGCATCGGCGCCCGGGTGTAATGAAAAATGAGCAAGGGTCCCCACATCATGGACGGATGCGGGTAAAGAAGCTAGTCCATCATAGTAGAACTCAAGTAAGTAGGATTAGATTAGGAACTTGGAATATAGGCAGCCTGACGGGCAAGCTAATGGAATTGGTGGATATTATGATTCATAGAAAGATTAATATTTTGTGCCTGCAGGAAACAAAATGGGTTGGAGAGAAAGCTAAGGAAATTGATGGCCTAAGTTTTAAACTTTGGTACTCTGGTAAGAATAAAAATAAGAATGGAGTGGGTATAATTCTGGATAAGAGCTTGAAGGATCATGTAGTGGAAGTTAAGAGAAATTGTGATAGAATTATGGCTTTAAAAATTATAATCAATGGAATGATTATTAACATTGTAAGTGTGTATGCTCCCCAAGTTGGCTTAGATGCGAGCACAAAAGAAAAATTTTGGAATGATTTAGAAGAGTTAATACAAGAGATACCTCAGGAGGAAAGATTATTTATTGAAGGAGATTTAAAT
>JAEMOT010002747.1:629115-644055 GCA_019297695.1 Apostasia ramifera | reverse complement strand
GCTCCAGTTAGAAAAATTGAGTTATTGGATTTTGCTCATATACAAAGAGGAAGAGGGAGACCAAAGAAGACATGGCAAGAAACTATAAGGAGTGATCTTAGTTACTTAAACTTAGATAAGAATTTGGTAACTGATAGAGCGCAATGAAAACAAAAGATTCATGTAGCCGACCCCACCTAGTGGGATTAAGGCTTGGTTGTTGTTGTTGTTGTTGTTGTTGTTGAATCTTGTAAGGTTAAGCCTTGCTTTTGGGTGTGCATCTTAATATAAAGGCATGTTTTTGGCTTCCTATCTTTTACTTGATACTAATAATATTTAGCAAGTGTTATATTATTATTATTACTTAGTAGTAGTTGTATACAATATCATTAGCCGTCAAGCCCAGGTTAGCCATAGCACCATCATTGAGTACAACTTGCTTAAGAGCTAGTGGTGATGGGTTGTGAGCGCTCATTATTCGGGTGATTCCGATTCAATTATATGGACATCACCACGACAATCACTTCCCGCCCTCTTCGATCTCACGGATAGAGGCTCTACCGCTATATGATATCTCTCATTGAGAAAGCGCTATCAAAGACACATTCAGGAATGAGGATCGTCACACCCTAAGTTCACTAATCAACTTGTAAATAGATTGAATTTCATGTCATTCCTTGTAATCCAAAATCAGCTGAAATTGTTGCAATCTGAAAGAAGTTACTAGGCATGTTGCATGAGATTGCTGTTGTTCTTGTCACTAGCATTAGGTGTTTGAAAAACTGTGGCCCTTCTGAAGAATGACATCATTGATTCCTGCACAGCCTGGAAGCAATAAGAGCATGAAATAAAAAGATGGAGTTAATTAGTTAAATTCACTCTAAAGCAAGTGTTTTAAACATTTAACAATGAGCTTTCAATAATCATCATGCGAGAAGACATTATTTCAAGAACTTCACGGTTCTTTGAAAATTTGCAGGTTTAATTTTATGTAACAAAAAAAAAAAAAAAAGCGATATAGATAGCTCTTATAAAATAATAATAGAATAGAAAATAATATTATTAGTAAATTCCAAGCAAGATGGATTAAATGGAAGAATGCATCTGGTGTATTGCATGATAAAAAAACTTCACACAAGCTGTAAAGTAAATTTTGTAAAATTGAGTAAAACCGATAATGTTATATGGCATGAAATGCTAACTTATAGAGTAGAAATACACAAATAAAATAAGTGTTACGAACATAAAGATGCAGTAAGACTGACAATGTTATATGGCATTAAATGCTAATCCATAGAGCAGAAATACACAAATAAAATAAATGTTACAAACATAAAGATGCAAATGCAGACGAATGACTATACACAAAAATATAATGATAAATGAGTATATCTGCAAGATGATTAAAATAGCTTTAGTTAAGGATAAACTCAGAGAGAATCAGCTTTAATAATTTGGATATATAAATCATAGATCAATAGAAGCTCCAGTAACAAGAGTTATCGATCTTATTATGTAAAAAGAAAAAGAGGAAAACCAAAAAAACATAATAAAAAACTATAAAGCTAAATAAGGAGTTGCTATTTAATATAATGTAATGAAAACAAAAAATTCGTATAGCTACTCACCTAGTGAGATAAAGACTTCGATGCAATTCATGTTATTTGCATAACATTATAGAGGCACTTAGAAAGAATGTACACTACATAGGTACACGACATGACACAACAGGATGTATAGAGGTAAAATAAATCTAGTCAAGACTCAAGCTATTTATAATAAAGAATATTATGGATAATATATGAAGAGATACCTGTTCAACAATGTATGGAAAAGGAAAAAGAAAAAGGATATATAATCATGAAAAGCTCCACTAAAGACATGATAATTCAGAATAACAAATGAAGGAAGCTAATTTACCATCATACATTTGTGCTCTCCCTGATCGGCTAGATGCAGTTTTTTTAGATAGCGCAAAGCTTCTCTACACTCCTCCTTATCATCAATGTACGTTCGTTTGTTGCCTAAGAGTTGATATGTTTCATGGCCTCTACCTGCAACAACCTGCATTGTTTTTGGATGTCAGCTACGAGAAAGCTTTACTACAATAACTATTGTGGCGTCCTTCAATCAAGGACAAAATCTCTGGCAAAGCATACATATCATGAAAAAGTCTGCAGTATTAATGAAATCTGACCATGAGGCAACCAAAAGAATGTTCTTATAAAGACTTAGCATAGCAGCAAAGAAACCTTATCTCAAGGATTAACTCGGCAGCTTTCTTGAACGTGATCCATAACAATGGTTTGCAACAACCAGATGTTGGGAAAGACTCAAAGTAAGGCTGTTCGGTAGCTGAAGCTTGTTTTTTGTCTGAAGCAACAATTAGATTCTCAAATAGTCCTATTGACGACAGATGATTCGTTAATTCATGTTCCAGTCAACATGATAGTATAAAGCATAGACACGCAAAGGGACTCAAGGATATGACTGCATAGTACAGTAATATGACAACTTTCTAAAATACAAGACACAAACGTAGCAAGATACGATAAATAATATAATTATATAGTTATATGTTCAATAACACACAATATTTCAAATTATAAAAATACATGAAACATATAACAAAAATTATTCATAGAATAGATACAAAGAATAAAAGAAAACTTAGATAATTAAGTAAGAAATATCTATTTGATGTAGTTTCTTATAGCATTTAAATATTATAACATTACTAGGAATCATGGAAACAACACATTGGTATAGAAACACAGCACAAAATGAAACGTTGTACTATACAAAGGAGTCATTGCTTCCTTGACATGATTATTTTTTTACTTATTTATTTATTTTTTAAGGTTACCATCACAAATTTCATCATTCAAACTATTAACATCATTATTGCTTTTATTCTTCACAAACTTAAGGAAGATAAAAAAGGAAACAAAAATTCAAGTAATCTCTGTCACAACTTGCACGTCAGAATAGATAAAAATGTGAAGATCAAAAAGAAGCCCTCAGCTCATAGTAAATACTTGATTGCTGAGGTCCAACACAAAGTTTTCAAGCTGTCAAGCAAAGCTATATGACAGCCAAGAAAGAGAACTTACAACAACGTCATCTTCCTCGGCCATGGTTATAGCTGCCCACACAGCTAATCTTCTCGAATCATGTACAAAAAGCTTATGACCGTTTGGAAGGGACAAAAAAAAATCTTCCCCGCAGCACCGTATATAGTCTTGCACGGTCCATCCCAAAGCAGAAAGCATATCATTCAATATGTCGACTATGAGAATAAATGTAGAAAAAGCCATTAGGTTTTAAATTTTTTGAATCAATTTCATAATCTTCAAAAGTTTTCAAAAAGGAGTGAAGGTTTTCTGACGTACATAGATTTTCACTCTTTGGATTGTCAGATGTCAAAATAATGATCTCGCTTCTATCAGTAGCAACTTTGGTCATCATTGATCTCTTTCCTTTATCACTTTCCCCAGCACATCCAAAAACTGCACAACACAGGCGTTACCAGCCACAATTTTGCTGTACATCATAGTGGGCAAAACTCTTCAATAAAAAGAGCATGTTTTATTTACTTTCTTTTTTGCAACTTGCATAAATTTTATTTTCATTTTGTTCAACATGTTACAGAGCCAAGAATTGTGGATAAAAAATCATTCCATAACAAAAGATCTAGTTTTAGCATTAACCTATTTCAGATTACTAAGGTAGTAGACGTTGACCGCTTTGAGTACATATGCAGAGGAACATGACATTCTTTTAAAGAATAGGACAAAATGCAAGGATGAGAAAGAGCTGATGGCATTTTTTTAATAAACTGACCGAAGTCGCTTTCCTTCTTGATGGCTTCTAGCATATGGACTTTTAATCTATTGCTCTCCTAGGTCTAAAACGGCAATCCATTTTCACAGATTTCATTTGAAATTATTATTTATATAATACACTAACATACGGAATAAAATTAGTAAAATCTTTATGAAGAAATGATGGTTTGTACAGAGGAGTTCCTAAACATTAAAACCAAACTTCTGCTATGCGAACATATCTTCTTATTTTAGAGATAGACTAGTAGACTTGGCAAATTAAAGATGAGATTCCCTGCTGGCCATATAGTTCTAATAGATTAGACTCATGAATGAGTTATCGAAGATTGGAATGTAAAAGGAGCTAGAAGCAAAATCCAAGAGAGTTTTAATTGAGTAGAAGTATTATTGACTATATGTATTGTGAGTTTTGTGATTCTGTAGAAAGATGGACTTCATTTCAAGAAAAAGATGAGACTTTTTATCTGGATTCGTCCCATCTTCTTGATTATCTTGGTCTGCCTTAGTTGTGAGATTAAACGGGACAATAGTTCTATAGTGCAAGAACTTCAAGTGCTCCATAATCTAGGATAATATAGTATAGAGGAGGAAGTGAATCAGAATAAAGATAAGATAGTTGAAATGAAATATAACGAGAGTATCAATGCATAGGAAGATACAAATCAACTTGCAACAACAACAAAGCACAATCCCATACTGCTTGTGGTTTCCTACATGGATTACTCTTCTCTATTCATCTCAAATTAAAGCAATGCTCAATGAGCAAAAATGAGTCAATCATGTATAATGACCAAATCACAAGTAAATTTTGACTTCAAACATTACAAAACCACTTCAATGTCACTCCCTCATCTTATCCTTATTAGCTGCCACATCCACTCTCTCAATAATGCAAATATTTCTACTGTTACTCTAATATGACCATCTATTGCATCGCATCTTAGCTACACTAATTTTATAGATATTTTCCTACATAACAGTGCAAAGCTCACTCCATATAACATGGTTGAATAGAATCTTGACTATCAATCTCAAGGTAACGTTTTTCAAGTATGCTACCCAACTAGCTATGTGCTCACAAAGTGCTTGGCATTAAATAGAGCTAAATGAAGAAGAGAAATCCATATAGTTGAACATGAAAAGTTTTTGATTAAGTTTTTATCATTGATCTTGATATTTGACTGTGTTGTATAGGATTGAATGTTTCACAATTCAACAAAATATTTTTGAATGTCTGAAATGTGGATACTAAATTGGATTATTATTATTATTACTATTTGTTAAAATGGATTAGTGGTTACACTAAATCGCACCGCAATACAAATGATATAAAAGGTAGAGAAAATGTCTTGGCACCTATAAAGAATAATATGAAATGGAGGATTTAAAGAGGTTTAGACATGTCTGTAATCAACCCCTAGAGGCACGTTATAAGTAAATGTGAAAGGATCCAAGAAATAATTAAAAGGAAGGGAGGACAAAAGAATGACTTAAGATATGATCATTACATATTAGATTAACTTGCACTTACAAGTCTTACATAGAGCATTGTCTTAGATAAATCTAAACTGAGAGGAAAAAGCCATGTAGCTTATCACAACTAATTTGCAACTAAAGCTTTGTTCCTGTTACAGTCATTGTTGTTGTTTTTGATGTAAAATAAACAAATTTTGAAGTTGAAAACTCTAACATACTCAAACATCAAGGGGTATAAAATCATGTTTAGTCTCTTATTTCACAGCAACCATAAAATATGGAGCCAGAAAATCAACAAAAAGTAAAGTTTATACTTGGAAGTGGAAAGAATAAAGAGGATAAGCCAGTAAAGTTTCTAAAATGTCAACAGTTATGAGTAACCATAGAACAACAGGAAGGCTAAGAAAGATTATTGTATTATTGAGCATGATGTCATTATTTAGGAGAAGGATCCGAAACAAGATTGAACTCCCCTTAAATGTTAATGAAAGGTAGTGCGTTGCAGAACTGAAACTCACAAAGAACGTTGCACTATGGAAACCAGTCTAACTGTTACTGTTGCAAGATATATGCTTTCACGAAATGGTTAATTTAAAGCTAAAACAAGTTAATAAACTCTTGCAATAAAACACTGCTAGTTGGAACTAAACATTTATCAAACTCTTAACTTAAAAATCCATGTTAAATAATACACCTGCTAGCAGAAAAACTTGCAAGCGAAATTGATGCTAAAGTTCTTTTATTTCAAATGACTCCAAATAAGTTTATTGAGCATATAGCAGTTTTTAGTAGAGAATATGTAAGCTCTCTAGTTATGATTTTCCATATCTACTTCTTAGCCTAGCATTGAAGTGGCTTTTCTACACTGATTTGGCATACGAGAGAGCAACAGAACTGTCAACAATTTAAACATGATGGTCAACCATCAACTGAAAATATATCTCACATTCTTGCAACTTGTGATTTCAATAAAATATGGTATAAGTCCAATTTATCAAGCTTGGAAAGCTATGAAGCACAATTATCTGCATGAATGAGGGGAAAAAATGCAACATACCAGTTATTATTCTCCGAGCACCTAGTTCTCTAACAGCATCCAACAGTCTCGACAAAGCATCTGGCGTATGTGCAAAGTCCACAATCACACCGAAAGGTTGATTCTCGTTTATCAGTTCAAACCTACCAGAAACAGCTTCTACTCTTTCAATGCCTTCCTTAATCTCCTCCAGCATCGCACTGATTCCGATTCCAACAGCCACAGCAGCAAGAATGTTGTACACATTATGCCGCCCGATCAAACATGTTGAAATTTGTAAATTTCCCTTTGGTGTTTTGACAGAAACAGCTGTCTTAAGTAACGAAAGCTCAACATCCAAGGGAAATACATCAGCATCCCCATTCTCCATTGCATAGGTCACAACAGGAACGTTCTCATTTCCCTGTGCAGCAAAAAAATATGCATTCGGGTCATCAATGTTGACAACTTTACAGTGGCAATTAGGATCCACCATCCCGGAGAACAACTTAGCCTTGCTGTTTCTATAGTCCTCCTCTGTCACATGAAAATCATAATGATCTCTAGTTAAATTTGTGAATACAGCAACATCAAAATCAATTGCATCACATCTCCCAAGAGCTAGTCCATGAGAAGAAGCCTCCATGACCACAGTTTCAGTTCCATTCCTCACCATTTTTGCCATGAGCTTCTGCACTGTCACAGCATCAGGCGTCGTGTTTGGGACTTCCAACTGGATCTCCTCATGAGCATGGTATCCCACAGTCCCTAACATCCCTGTTTTCACTCCCATCGCCACATAAATACCCCTCACCAAATGTGCTGTTGTAGTCTTCCCGTTTGTTCCAGTGACCCCAATTACAGTCATTCGCTCTGATGGGTTCCCGTAGAAGTTTGCAGCAAGATGGGGAAGCAAAGAGTTAACCTCTTCCACTATCACAAGAGCTCCGCAACCCAAAATCCCATCCAATTCAATGTTCCTACTAGCTATTACCACAACTGCTCCTCGTGTGATAGCATCGTTGATAAATAGGTGGCCGTCGGTTTTGTAACCAATACAACAAACAAAGAGATCGCCGGGGCTTACCTTCCTCGAGTCATTCTCAATGCCAG
Source organism: Apostasia ramifera (assembly GCA_019297695.1). NCBI lineage: Eukaryota > Viridiplantae > Streptophyta > Magnoliopsida > Asparagales > Orchidaceae > Apostasia > Apostasia ramifera. The sequence goes on along the minus strand of JAEMOT010002747.1, from coordinate 636,627 downwards.
TGATCTCCACTGCTAGATCACCAAAGATGCGAAGCGGAAGAACCCTGCTTTGTTTCAGAAGGTCGCCCAGAGCCATTCTAAACCCGTTCTCTGCAATCCGAACTCTTTCTGGCTGCCTTTCTTCCAAGCTTTTCAGGGTGATGGCTCGATGCAGACCAGCCGGGTTATCGGAGTCACGTTTCTCCGTGGCAACACCCTCCCGGAGCTCGCGCGCAGCGGCGTGGATCGGAATGAGCCGCCGAAAAGAGAGAAGCGGAATGGATGTCGGTTTGGATAATGGTATAAGGGAGAAAGCTGATAGGGCCATGGCTCCCCGAATGGAGGTCGAGGTTGGTTAGCTGTCGCCGGCCGCGGCTTATAGAACCGAGGAGAAGCGAGAAGGCCATGCGGAAAACGATGGTGTTGAGGGAGAAGAGGGGAATGATTGCAAACTCCATGGGATTCGGGCATCGGTGCGGAAAACGAAGGAGAGAGCCGGGCATGAACTACGGCACAACTCCTTGTTCAAAATTATGATTTCTTATTTTAATATATATATATATATATATATATTAATTTATTATATATATTTAAATATAGTTTTTTAAATTTATTTATATATTATTATAACTTATTATTTTATATAACTTATGATAAATTACTTTTTACGCATAAAATACCTTAATTATATATATTAAAATGTTAATACATAAAATTATATATATTGAGTAAATTATGAACTCAACAAATTTTATTTTTAATAAATTAATTTGAAATTATATAAAGCTTAAATTGATTTGAAATCGAATAGAATTTGCTTAGAGTTTTGAGCAAATTCTGCTTTAAAATAAATTAACTGAATTTTTAGGTTAATTTTAAATCAATAAACTAAAAATTTAAGATATATATATATATTTGTGAAATTTTTTTTAATTAAAGTTTAAAAATAATTTTTAATATGGTATTTTTATTTTTAATATTTATAAAAATTTTGAAATAAATTTTATTTTATTTTATATAAATATATATAATGTGAAAATAAAATTTGTATTTTATTTTAAAATTTTATACATAATATAATTTATAAAATTAAATTTAACATAAATTAAAATTAGCTGGTCCAAAAGAACTGTGTAAATCAACAAAAAAGGTAATAAAAATCATCAATAAAAATTAAACAAAAATTATACCAAAATAAATTTTTTTATGAAAAGAGATAATATGAAATAACTAAAATCACCTAGTAGGATAAAAGCTTAGCTATTCTTATTATTGTTGGTGTAGATAATGTAAAATAATATTCTTTATAGGAAAATACGCGAATGATTACTATTGGTTATGACTTTATGGGTAAAAATGATCCGAGTTTAAGCTGAGCCAAACACGATTCATGCTCGACTTACCTCAATTCAATTTGAATTTGAGTGAATTCGTGTAAAATTCAAGTTATCTAGAGCTTTAGTTGAGCTAATTCAAGCATTTTAAAATTTTGAAAGTCGCATATTTGAACGGTGATTGTAGACATTTTTATAAATTATTTGAATTTTTTCATTAAAATTTAAATTAAATTGAAATGATTAAATTTATATGTTAATATTTATGTATGTATATATATATATATATTATGCACATCAGTCAAACGTTAAAATTTACACTGAATTTAAAAGAAAAAATGTTTTATCTAAAACTTTATTTAACATATAAAATTTATGTTGTTATTTTTATGAATATTTATAAATTCTTATAATTTATTTGTAATTAAGTTTTTTTTAATTTTTTAAAAATTTCCACTTAAATTAGTATTTTGAAATTATTGGAACATTAATAAGAGGCAAAATTAAGCCAGTATTTTAAATTCCATGGATTTAAATAAATTTCTTTTTAAAAATATAATTATAAATAAATTATATACAATCTATCTGTAATTTGAGAATTTATTTTTGATAATAATTTGTCGAAATCTATTTTATCTAAAACTTTATTTAACATATAAAATTTTATGTTGTTATTTTTATGAATATTTATAAATTTTTATAATTTATTTGTAATTAAGTTTTTTAAAATTTTTTAAAAATTTTCACTTAAATTAGTATTTTGAAATAAGAGGCAAATTAAGCCAGTATTTTAAATTCCATGGATTTAAATAAATTTTTTTAAAAAAATATAAATTAAAATATAATTATAAATAAATTATATACAATCTATCTGTAATTTGAGAATTTTTTTTTTGATAATAATTTGTCGAAATTTATAATATAATGCATTACTGATAAAATGAATCCTATCCTCCGTCTCTGGTCCACAGTCGAAACCCTAGCCATCGGATAAAACCCTCAGCTCCTCCGAGCAGTCAAATCCTTTTCTCTTCTGTGTAGAAACCCTAATCAGTGCTTCTCTTTCTCTACTTCCAAGTCTTTTGTTGCTCAGCTCATTCGGTTCGTAGGCAGCTGTGCAGTCATCGATCTCGAGATCCGGATGTGAGTATTTCTTTTCTCGGATTCTCCTTTCGTCTTTCGTAAACGACTTGAATCAACAATTTCATTTTTTTTTCAGTAAAGAATCATCAGATTTGTTTATCGTTTCTTTTTGGCTCTGAAGTCGCTTCCTTGACAACTGTTTCTATGCACTTGTTTTACTTCAGAAATTTATTTCTAGTCGTCATTGGTAATGCAGGCTAGAAAAGGACCAATCATTTAACTGGCCAGCTTGTTGTTTAGTATTGAAATTCATCCCTATGGGAGCTTAGCGGCTAGTGATTGATTTCTGCGCAGAATAAAAGGGAAGTTCTGCGCGGAAATTTCAGTTGAATATATCTGAATCTCGGGAAGGATCAAAGGGGTTCCTTTCCCCCTTTCAGTCGCAGCTCTAGTTCAATGGAATCATTATGGAAGCTCACGTACTTGCTGGAGCCAGCATCCTTGACTCTTATTGCGACGGCAGTATTTGTGACTTTTGCGTCGGGTTCCAGGGCTTTGGATCATGGTAAGGAAATGGAGAGGAACTTGGAGTTCTCGGAGGCATCCATTACCTTGGATCGGTCACAAGCGCTGATGATTCCTCTTGCTAGCTCTTGCAGTCTCTTGATAATGTTCTACCTCTTTTCTTCAGTATCCCATCTCGTTACTGCCTTCACCGCAGTTGCCTCGGCATCAGCGCTCTTCTTCTGTCTTTCTCCCTATGTTGCCAACCTGAGGGTGCAGTTGGGTTTGATGGATCCGTTTGTCTCTAGATGCTGTTCCAAGTCATTCACTCGCAGCCAAGGAATTCTTCTCCTAGTCTGTATAGCAACTGTGGTTGCTTGGCTTGTTTCTGGGCATTGGTTGTTGAACAATCTGTTGGGGATTTGCATATGTATAGCTTTTGTGAGCCATGTGCGTTTACCCAACGTTAAGATATGTGCTCTGCTACTGGTTTGCTTGTTTGTTTATGATGTCTTCTGGGTCTTCTTCTCGGAAAGGTTCTTTGGCGCAAATGTCATGGTGTCAGTTGCAACACAAAAAGCTTCTAACCCAGTTCATACGGTAGCGGACAGCTTGAGTCTTCCTGGTTTACAGCTGATTACAAAGAAACTAGAGCTTCCAGTGAAACTTGTATTTCCAAGAAATCTGCTTGGTGGGGTTGTACCTGGAAGCAGTTCCATGGATTACATGATGCTGGGTCTTGGAGACATGGTACTATCCTTTAGACACTGTTAATTTTCACTTGAATTTTTCATGTAGTTTAGTTTGTGTAATATTGTTAGTATCTTCTTGTTTTAGCTTCTTAATGCTATATTTTCATTCTTAGCTTTGTAGACGTCACTCTGTTTATCATTTATAAGAGCCTTGAGTGATTTGTATTGCCACCAGAAGTGTTTTAATGTGGATTATAATTATCTACACATGCTATAGGCCTCATTTCCCATTCATCCTCTTGGGGCTGATATTTTAAATTTAAGGACTATTAAAAAGCTTAGTGTACTACTTATTTGGGAGAGCTTTTTGTGCAGAGCACTTTATTTTCCATTATATGATGCGGAGAAAATTATAAAAATGATATGCGACTTAAGGAAGTATATTTGATGAGGGCATCTTCTTGATCGATGGCTTAGAATATATTGTGCAATGATCATTATGATGGATTTTGTGTTTGATTTTAGTTGCCTTTTTAGTTGTTTATTTTATTTGTTTTAATGGGCTTTGTTTTGTCCAACATCATTTATTTTGTTTTAGGGCAGTATTAGCCCCCCCTCTGTATGTGTGGTCTTTAATCAGGTATTCGAATGAGACCATAATTAATGCAAATTTGAGTTTGGCTGAGATTTGATTACGTGATGGGACAAGTGCGAGATTTTAAAATAGATCAATGTTCCATGTGGGGAAAGGATAATGATATTGCGGTGACAATCCTGAAACGCATTAGCTATCCCTTTGATTGGCAAAAAAAAGAACAAAAAAACTCCAACAAACCTTAGCTGCCTTGCTATCCTTCATCCACCTGTGACTCCAACTGTCCAATCTCTTTCTTGATTAGGTTTTAGCATCAAATCGTCTTCGCTATTTGCCGAGAGCTTTACTCAAATTCATCATTGTTGTCCTCTTTCCTTTTGAAGATCATGGCTAGTAAGCCAATCCTCCTATGCAGACATGATGAACAGTGGGTCTAATCCACGTTAAGAAACCCATCTAATATTGCTCACATCACGGAACTCATGTGAATGAAGCAGTTTGGTGAATGTTCATTACAGGATCCTGGCTGATCAGCCACTTCACTTGCTAATTATGCAGGTTTTTTCTTTGGGTTTTCCTTTGAACCACACACTTCAGGTGTAATTTCCCTTGAATTAAATGTTAGCTAGTTAATCTGCTTTGAATAAATATTACGTTAATAATGTTAGATTTTGCTGAAATTGAGAGATCTGAACCTAAATGAGTGAAATTACTGCTAAACTTTAATTTTTGCAAGCCTCGATTTAATTAAATCCTGCAATCGTTGACCTGATATTATTGAAATTGAATTAAGATCAATTACTGTAATTTAACTTGGTAAATTCTTGTTTACTTTTAGCCAATTTTAATAAATTTGTTATCGTTCCAAGTAGTTTTCACATAATTTTGCCTTTGACAATAGGAGCACTTATTTGTGATAATTTGTTCTTTGTATGGCTCATCTCTAAATACTTGTCAAACTCACATTTGTCCAGCATCATAGTTTCTGCTGCTTATTGCGGAAATAAGTACCAGCAACAACTCTTGTACATGCTTCTATTTAAAAAAAAAAAAACTCATGCGTGCAGTTGCTTGTATTACTTCCAAGTCAAAAATGCTTGTATTCCTAACCATACACTATCTTTTACACTGTATGCTTAGAGATTCGATTTTTTATTAATATGTTCTAATTTGCCATTTTCTAGGCTATTCCTGGTATGCTTCTAGCTTTGGTGTTTTGCTTCGACCACCGAAAGAGCAGAGACATTCCCCTCGACCCAACTTCCAACGGCCATAAATATGTATGGTATGCACTCTCTGGGTATGCTATTGGTCTGATATCTGCATTAGCTGCTGGAATACTGAGTCAATCACCTCAGCCTGCTCTTCTTTACCTGGTGAAATTCCATACATTTTACATGATATTCTAGCACTATAATTGTCATTTCTCATATATTCTTCAGAAAACAGAATGTCTTATATGTTATACCTTCAATTATGCAGGTGCCTTCTACTCTGGGGCCTGTTATTTTCCTTTCATGGATTAGAAAAGAATTAAGTGAGCTATGGGATGGTCCCAGGCCAATTTCCAATGAAAAGGCTCACTCAATGGAGGTCTGACATACAGAAACTGAATACCCTTCTAGCCTATGCTCTATAAACAAAATGTATCATCCTTTAACCTTAATTATCTGTCTCTGAAGTTTTTAGCTGCAAAAAATAAGCTTTGTTTTCAGTTATCGTTTATTATTGCCAAAGGCATTATTATCAGTTCTAAATGAAACAAAGAGCTGCAGGTGTGGTGTGACTGATGGTAAGTTTCTTGAAGCTTCACTTTGAAAAAGTGGTGCTTCATTGAAATAAAATGCCCCCTTGATGCGATTAAATCATGGCATTTTACCTTGATCAAAATTTCATCGATATGTTGTTCCTCTCACTTATATTTTCCTCAATTTAGCTATTTTTAGGTATAAATGCACTCCAAACTATTGCACATTAAGGGCCTTTTGTACTAAAAATGGCAGTTTCTTCATTGAGCTAAATGTGATATATTCAAAGATGGTGATGAGCATGGTAATGTTAACTAGCATCTATTTTGTAGTCAAAATGTAAAATGGTTAATATGTAATTTAGGTAAAACGGCATTTACAGAATTTTCCCAAAATATGAGAATTTACATGCATGCCTTTTGTTTTATGCATGATAATTTAAGCTGAATTAAAAGAATCACTTCTGTTTGATAATTATAGTAGAAGCAAACTTAAAATAATTCATGGAATTATTGGCGTTTGTGATTGTTCATTTGAGTGAATTGAGGTTTTTAGCTGAGTGAAATATGAAGTGGCTACTCTCGATACAAAAAAGGTTTTCATCTTCTTGGTAGAAAGGGTTTATTGCGTTTGGTAAAAGTTTTTAGGGTGCCTTAGTGGAGAAATTATTGCGTGTGAAATGGGTAGCATGATACTAGTTTGCTTGCCTATCAAAACACCCCACACAAGCGATGCATAGACAGTATTGGTTCGCTCAAATGTTCATAATGAAATTAAGGCGGCGTTTAGTTTAATATTATTTTGATGTTTTATCATGTTATATATATATATATATATAGTTAATTTTGTTAAAAATTATAGAATTATTCTTCAAACAATGATATTTAGATATTAGAATATCTAGATAAGATAATATAATTTTAAAATAATATTAAATTAAACACTTCTTAAATTAAATTTCTCAAGAGTTCTAATGCTAACGCAGTTGCCAATCTCAAAATCCCATGGAAAAAATAAAATTACAGTATTAAAACTTTGAAGAATTTTTTAATCAATGAGGAAGAAACTTGTTTGGGAATCAAAGTGTCTAAGAATAATTGCTGTATTTCAGGGAAAATGAATGAAAAACTCTCAAGTCATAATAAAAAAAAAAACTTAAATCTGGCATACCATTAATATTTATCCTAAGAAGGAAGATAACTGAACAAAATCGACCTGAGTGATTATGTTCAAGTTCATTGTAAATTTTGAAGCTCATCTTTAACTAACAAAAGAATAAACTCTGACGATTGAGATCGATAAAAAGAAAGAGAAGCATTATGCTCAGTCTGTGAACAATCAAGCTTTGTGAAACATTGTGCTCTTCAATGAGCCTAAATCGTGCTCTTTAGCAAGCCCAGCTTTGACTCGAGCAGAAATTATTGTGTTCAGTTCACTAGCCTAATAAGTACAAACTACATAGCATAACCCACAAAATAACACAGTAAAATTTTTTTTAATATGAATTTTTTTACTTGATTTGAACAAATTTTTACTTAATATGAACTCTTTTTTGTTATATATATATATATATATAT
>JAEMOT010002747.1:583007-629094 GCA_019297695.1 Apostasia ramifera | reverse complement strand
TATATATATATATATATATATATTGTCGTGGTATACAGCATAAAGAAATACTCATTAATAAAAAATTCTCTATACTAAATACAAAAGTATTTATTGAAGATGGTAAGAACCAAGTTTATTAATGAACTATTGTTGCTAATTAACTCACAAGTTGAATCATTTATTGAAGTTTAAGCAAGTATATTTTCAAAAACAAGCTATTCAAACAATAATAAGTTAATATGGTTTATTTAAAGTTAAATTTTTATAAAGGTAATTGAAACTGTTTGTTAAGCTTAAAGAACAAACATGAACTTGCCGAGCCAAATATCAAATAGCTCATCAAAAACTCCCTTGATTTACAGCACTAAACCAAAGTTTCCTAGTTGTCATTTTACCAAAAGATGCATTTGAAGTAATGAAAAACAAAATGAAAGGGCAGGATTCACCAAACTTCCTTCACCTATCTAACTATTATTGTCATTCTGACTATAATCTGTGAGAGGATAGAGGCATTTATCCGGCGGCGCGCCGAGCGAGCACGCTTTCCTTTGTTACACCATAGTAAACTGGTTTCTGACCCGGGTACAGAAGAAAGTTCCAGCCGACTGGCGACCCTCCAACCACAAAAGAGCTCGAAAACACTTCTTTTCTCAGCACTTCCTTCTGTTTCGCAATAATTTCTACATTCTGTTTTGACATTTTCTTCATGTTAGTGAGCATTGGGTCACATGATTCTCTCATGCTGTTGTGCTTGTTAGCGCCTGGAGCAGGCTTGTGTTTGTTCTCCTGGTCCTCCAGAGCAGATCCAGTAAAAGGTTGCTGTGGAGGGACTATCGGCTTATCTGTGCGTGATGTCTCATTCCTCAGTTGCTTTGTCAACCCAATCACAGTATTCATCCCTGCATTTGCAGCACTGTAGTTTAAGCAATGAATGCAGATCAGGCTGCAAAAGAATAAAGAAATGAAAGCTAACTGAGAAATTTTCAGATGCAAAATAGAAGGAAAATTCCAAAATTCCAGAGTTGCAAATTTGGATATATTATTTTTACTCAGTGAAGCTAATATGGAAATGCTCAAATGAATAAGTATTAACAATAGAGCAAACCATATTAAAAATAATTAGAAGAGGATGGGTATGACAGCCATAGAGAATGAGGGAAGGTAATTTACGATGGTCTAGTCATATTCATTGTTGACTAGAAGCCTTAGGAGGGGGAAAAGTCATTAAAAGAGAGTGAGGGAGAGGAAAAAAATAAAAAATGTTAGAAATCAACGCTGGTTAACATATTTTATAAGTTAAACTACATCTAGGTCCTTGAGTCTAAGGTATAATATCATGCAGGCCTATGATTTTAAAAGTTTAACATCCGGGTCCTTGAATGACATAATATATCAATTAAGTCTTTTTCTAATTTTTTAAAATACCATTTTTACATTTCACTCACTTGTCGCTCCTCCAATCTCCCTCTCTCTCCTCTCCCTCTTTTTAGTTACCTCTCTCCTCTTTCTCTCTCATGCTCCCGCCAAGGAGCAAGAGGCCAACCACTCCCTCCCCACTCTTTTCTCCTACTCCCACCAGGAAGCAGGCAAAGAGGTCGAGGGAGTTGCCCACCCTATCCCTCACTCTCTCTCTCTCTCTCTCTCTCTCTCTCTCTCGTCTCTCTCCCCTCTCTCCCCTCTCTCTCTTGCTCTCCCCTCTGGAGTAGGCAAGGGTGGGCCACTCTCTCACTCTCCCCTCCCTCTCTCTTCTCTTTTCTCTCTCTCCTCTCTCTTTCTCCTTCTGATGTGGAACAAAAGAAAGAGGAGGGGGAGAGAGAGAGAGAGAGAGAGAGAGGAGAGAAAGGGGCGAGAGATTTTCTAGCTCTTGCTGGGGAGCAAGCAGAGGGGACCGCCTGCCCCCTCCCCCACTCTCTCTCTCTAACACTCTCTCCACTCTATCTATTCTCTCCCTTCTCTCTCTCCTATCTTTGTTCTCCCGTTAGGAGTAGGCAAAGGAGGGATCTACCGTGGAGGTGGGACAGATGAGAGGAGAGAGAGAGGAAAAGAGTGAGGTGAGAGAATAGATAGAATTGAAATTTTATAAAAAATTTAATAATAAAAAGTTAAAAAAAAACTCAATTGATAATTATATGAAAAGTTAGAGTCTCAAATATTAAAAATTTAAAATCGTAGACCTAAGTAATATTATGTCCTAAAATCAGGGACCTGGATATAATTTACCCTATTTTATATGGTTTTTCAATTAGGCTCCAAAATTCCAATTTTCTCTCTCTAAAATTCATCCTTCAAATTTAATTTTTCTCTTTACCCTCAATGTGAAAATACCATACATAAGACTTCTTCGGATGATGTTGATTATAACTGCATACTATGGTTATTACTTGATTCAACTTGATTCAGTCAATGACAGTATCATGTTATGCTAGGATTCAATCTAGGATGAATCATGTTATACTATGCTTATGATGTTCTAACAATTGATACTCCAACAATCTGTTTCTAACAATGTGTTCTAATCGAGAGCATGATTATAACTATTATGCACATGTTTAGGGTGGCCTTACTTGACCCATTATCCTTTCCTCTCATTTTGGTGAAGCCAAAAAGAGAAGAAAGTTGAACTGAGATTGCTAGCTAAATTATTATTGGTAAAATGTGCTAGACATGTCATCATTATTTTATATCATGATGTTAATACCATATGCTATGTTCATATCATGCTTGTATGTTTATTTGCAAATATTAAGGGAGAGCATGCTTTATTTGTTAGCTTTCATCCTCTTACATTTTCAGTTTACTATCATCAAAGAGAAAATTATTAGCCCAAAAGCTCCTGAGGCTCAATTAAGTCTGAAGATAACAAAACTTAAAATGGTGCTATCTAATGTTTTGGTTAAAGGGCCGTTTAATTCAATGTTATCTAGATGTTAATATTAATATTCTCTTGATATCTATGCTATCTCTAATTGTTGTTTGTTTGGTTCAATGCCATTACATTAAAAAATAATAGAAAATCAACTTCATCTTCCTTTATTTTAGAATGATGATCTTATAAGTTTTTATAAAGTTATCTAAACATGTCATCAAATCAATAAATCAATCCCCCTAAATAACATAACACCACAAACACAAGAACATTGAACCAAACAAATCCTAGTTACAAATACCATATATATGTGTTCATCCTAAAACAAATACTTTAAAACTATTTTTAACTATATGAAAATACTATACACTTTATTATACATGTTAAATAATGTTAAACTTGATTTCAGATTTTAATAATAACTCAAAATTAAGTTTATAATTATTATTGGACCTTGAATAGACGGACAATCCATTGAACATACAGCTCAATCCTATCCTTGAATCAACAAAACATATAGTATATTCTGCTTTGCCCACCCGATTAGGTTGAACGGATCAGACAATCTAATTATATGGATTGGACAATGTGACCCATATATTTATCAATTAATTTTTTATTCTCATCAGAACATTTGAATTGATCAGATGATCAAATCTTGCACTTCAACGATCAAATTTATACACAACATGAGAAACGAACACCGTTTGGCTGTCAAAGTTAAATTTGATGTGGATTTTCTCTGATGACCATATAGTAGTTGAAAAATTACCGACTCACATTAGAACTCAATTCGGTTTTCAACAAATCAGAAATAAGGCTACAGAATTTCAGGTCCTCATAATATTTAATAAACAATAATTATTTTGCACTCAATAATATAGGTCACACTAGTGGAGTAAGTGCTCCGCATGCTGTTCGGACTGACACAGGGCGGATTCATGGGCTTGTGTTAGGCCTCAGCCCAAAGAATAATGAAGGAGAAGAAGAGCAAATTTTCTTTTCCTTCACCATCGCTAGCTCTACCTTCACTGGCTCGGTCCTTACCAACTCCCTTCGCACCCCTATCCTCGCCACCTTTGCCCATGCTACCTTGGTGTTAGTTGTTCATCACTTTGCTGGTAAAGGCGTTGAGGTCTGTATTAGTTTGTCGAGTGCCGGGAACAACTTGGGTGGACGCATCAGGCAGCTTTGGAGCAAAAAGCAGCTTGAGCGGACATAGGGAGCGGCTTGCACGAACGCGCGAAGTGGCTTGGGCAAACGCATTGGTAGACTCAGGCACAGAGAGCGGTTTGGATGGACGCGTCGATCACGTCAGGTGCCGAGAGCGACTCAGGCAGACACGCCAGGCAGTGAGGCATGTTGGAACTTGTCGGGGTGACGAGGTGACGAACTGATCAGCGATGGAAATTGCAAGTCACCTCGTATGATCAGTCAGGTAGCAGAACAACTCTACTATTTGCAAGGAATTTCGATGAAAGCAGGAACAGAACAAAGCGAATGGAATCGAATTCGAAGGGGACAAACTTGGGTGGGTGAAGTTTAGGTATTCTCACCCGAGGCCCAAGTTCTTCTCTATCTAAAATATCGATTCAATCCAAAATCACATAATCCCAAGAGCGAAGTAAATAAAATTCATTCAGCATTAAGAAAATAAAAAAAATAGTGAGGTATTTACATACACCTCCATATAAACTGACTCAATAAAAAAAAATACATAATGCAATAATTTTCTCACACAAACAAGAAAATACTAGACGTCATATCTAAAATAACAATCACAAATAAAAACAACTAATACAGAATAAGTGCAAAAAATAAAATCATCCCAAAATAAAATTTCCCATCAATCAGAATAAATGAAAAATTTCTAATCCATTAAGTCAGCAATCCGCAGCATTCCTCTTCCAAATTTGTCCTGACCATCATTTGATCCAAATCGAAGCAATGTGGCTAGATCTCAGTCGTTGCGATAACCCTGCTAGGAATAAATTGACGATCGATCGTGACGTCCCCACCACCTAAAGGGTCTACCCCTAACAATTAACCAAAGGAATCTTCTGAAGGAAGTTCCCAAAAGTGAATGATTTGGCTTCTACTGCAAGGAAGACAATAGCCACATCTCCGTGAAGTTGACTCTCAGGCTCCTTTCAATTGGAGGAGGAATGTCTAAGGTTGTTGACTAGCTCTTCAACAAGGGAACCATATTTAGGACAAATATTTTAATCCCCGGGCAAACAAGTACAATACATGGAGATAAGATCATCCATCTAATGAACAGACCCGTTCTCAATTAAAGGAAAATACAGTGAACTGGAACATCACCTCCTTAGATGAGGCCAAAGCAAGGCTTATTCATGCCATCTAGAGGTAGATCCAATCAAGACCTGTGTTCAACTGCTGGAACATTGGATCAGTTAAGGACTACAGATTTATTAGAAAGGGATGTGACAATGAGAAGAATGATGCAGAATATTAACAACCACCTGAATCAAATCGCCAGGAGCGGTCAACCTACTGCTGCTTCAGTAACGTCACAGCCAGAACTTGGAAGTTCGAAAATGAAAATAGTCTCACTAAAACAGGCAATCTGCTATGATCAGATAGCTTAAACAATAGGCTATCAAATTCTAAACTTTACCTTCTATGGCAAAGGGAACTGATTCAGCACATGAGACACTTCAGGACCTAATGCAATGTCTCAGGGCACAATTTGCCTATTTGTTCCAACAATTCGCCCTCAGCATCTCTGGTGCCCACTGCTGTAGTATCTGGACTTACAGGACTGTTCTTTCACAACCTTTGCGTAATTGAAGGCCTTGTTGACAAGCAGGTTATCTAACATAAGCTCTGATTCATTAAATAATTGTTCCTCAAAACAAGATGAAGAGAGAAATTCAAATGACACAGCCTGCACTGTGGGAGATCGTTCAAAAATAGGTCCCCCAGACAACAAATGAAAAGGAGAAGCCAGTGAATTAGAAGAGGTAACAGAGAACTCCCTTAAGACTCACACCAGCCTGCTCGAAAGGCAATCAAATGCCAAGTGCCGAGGTAGAGACTGAGCCACTAAATGGAAACAACAGAAGATACATTAGGAAGAATCAGTGTATCTTGATATAATGAATTCAAATCATATCAATTGCCATTCAACCGTCACCAACACCAATGCAACCTCAGACAGCATTAACCTTGCAGGAGTTTGGCCCAAAGTGCAATCAGAACCTGAGGAACTCTTCAAGTCTTAGGATGGAATGTTCAAAGCCTGAGTGGAAAATTAAGAAAGCCGAAGGTTGCATCAAGCAAGGTTGACCGTATCCTGCTAAGTATAAAACCAACCAAGTTCTTGAGCCTATGGAAGGTCTAGCTATCGTTAAATATCTTGTAATTAAATGATCTAAATGCTTGAGCTTATAGATTATGACTTGGGGATAATTTACTTTTGTTCATAACCTTGTAGTGTGGATTAAAATCATAATGGGTTCTTTCTTCAAACCTTATGCTAGAGATAAAATGGGAGACACAAGGGTCCAAACTTTAGATATGATACCATATTAAATCTCTGAAAACCAATTGTCCTAAAAATTTAAGCTTGTGGAGTATGACCCAAAAATGATTTTTTAATATTCTTATAGCAATGATATAGATAGCAATGCTTTAACACAACATCCGCGAATGTCCTCCAAGTAGTACTCAGAACTACCAAACAATTCTTTCAATACCTCCTCAAAGGTGAATCTGATTGTAAAAGAATTGATTTGTTATCACTGAGTAGCAGGTCAGTCTATTTGATACTTTAAATGAATAGAAAAGAAATGAAGCAGTTTTAACAAAGTTCATTGCAAGATTGTGTGACCTGAGCCTAAGATGTGACAACAAATGTAATCTTTTTATGGCATTTCTAACATCCACCTTCCAAAATCTACTAAATAAGATAGCTACCAATGAGAATCAATCTGTATAAACGTGGCTATGCTTTTAGTCCTACAAGAGATTAAAACCAGGAGTACTGGAAAGCAAGAGAGATAAAGCAAGCCTGTTGCCCCCACTAGTTTGGCACAACCAATCATTTGCAAAAACAGGTTGATTCTCCAGTGCAAGAAGACCAAGACTTGCTCAAAGAGAGTACGTTGGGAAGCTATCCTTCCACATGTTGAAAGCAAGAGTGGCATAGTTTGCACTCCAAGGGTGCACTACAAGGGCTCGAGAAGGTCAACAACATTGATTTCTCAGACTGTTTCCTTTAACATCAGTTCATCAGCCATCGAATTGAGGATTATTTTTCATCTTCGAAGACCGAATAGAAACCACTATAAAAAAAAGCAGCAGACCGTTAAAAAAGGTGCATGCCAACTCACCAAAGGAGATGGATCAAAATGATCAGAACCATTCCCTTTGCTGAAATTGAAGAAAAAGTAAAGCAACTAAAATTGAAGAAAAAAAGAAAGCATTTGCATTGAAAGAGACCTATTGAACCAGTGCTAAAGAAGAACATGTTCCACCTATCTGAGTATCCTTCTCCAACTCATCTGTCATATCTTCCATCATCCAAACAGCTTCCACAGAAGGGAGGGAAAAGAAAACAAAAGAAAAGGATGAAAGAAGAATCACTTTGCGCCAAGCAATTGCGCCCTAAGGAGAAAAAGTGTGTAGCAATAAGCTATCCTCTAGGATTCCCATAGAATGAAGTATATATTGGCTGCACCTATTCCATCCTAATATGGAAAACAACTCGGCACAGCCAAATTTGAGTCATTTTATATAAACAAGGCCACTAAACAAACACTTCTGCTATGCTGTATCAAACTCCAGTAATGAATAAGAAGAGCCCCTGAGTTCTCTAGATCTGTGAATGGACAGTAATTTCAAGAACTATGCTGAGGAACCACCACACTTCTCATCCATGGTCCATGGATTTTGTGAAAGCACACTGCAAGGAAATAATGTCATGTGAATTAGCCATATAACTTTGTTTGTCGTTCTTTGACTAGTTCTCATTATGAGTCATTAGCATTTTTGACTCCAGACAGTTGGTAGCCCTTTTAAAACTTAGAATCATGTCAAAGTCCATTTGGATGAACTTTGTCGTCCTCATCTTCCAATATGAGATATTTGATCCACAGAAGAGTGGTGGATGGTTAATAGATTTTCCTTCAACATCTTTAGACACCATCTTCTTCCTAGATATCAAACTATTAATATAATAACCCACTCTGAAAATAAATGTAAAATCATGCACGCACTTAGAAGGGGTGAATAGATGCTTCTTGGACAATAAAATATGATTTGAGTGGTGCTCAAAATTATAGAATAGAAGTAATTCTTGGGGCTTTTACTAGGGATATTACTGGCATTTTATTTTATGTAAGAGGTATGGAAGAAGGCACTATTCTACTGCAACAAATTTCTAGACTAATTGTAACATCAAGCTTTCTGAAAAGCAGTTAGTACTCTATACTTTTTATTCCTTAGCCAGGGGTAGTCTTAACACGAGTTATCGGTTATCCTAACCATAATAGGATCAAAGATAGTTTGATTACGTGATATTGTTTGCTATGAGGAAATATTCATCTTCTTGTGTTTAACTTCATAAATTTAAAAATACTCGACACCAACCTCCTAAGTTTTTAGTTAGGTTCAAGGTGAAGAATATAGCCTAATAAGTAATAAATTTGGTTCTAATCATGTTCAATTCAACCCAAAATTGATCCCTGATATAATATATAAAGCAATAATCCAAATTTATTGATTAAAGATTTGATGGAAATTTGAAGTAAACTTTGAGCATCCCAATAGGTTATAACACATGTATATCATTATTATCCATTTGTGCAAAACATTGTTTTAAATATTATATATATATATAGTCTACATCATATCGTGGTCAATTTCAAGTTGACCCAAACCCATTGGATCAAGGTCGAGTCGGGGCTAGTTTGACTCATTTGTGTTGAGATCTGCATAGAATGTGAAATGAAGCTAAATTTTATCTTGGAATGTATGTGGGGTCTGGAGTAGAGCTAGCCATCATCTTAGGACTTGGGCATAATGTGAAAAAAAGTTATTTTTTATCTTGCGATTTACGTAGAACTTGAAATCTAGGATGTTTTATCCAGGAATTTGAATAGGATGCGGCATGTAGTTAGACCTAGAGCTACTTGGCAAGTGAGGGTACTTGCCACAAAAAGTGAAAAGTCAACCATACTTAATAATAAAATTATAAAGTACATTGGGTCCTAAAAATCCATTACCCCACAAAACAAAAAATTAAAATCTAATGTCAATATGATTATAAAGATGTAATAGACATTCTTCATGACATTCTAACTTGAACAACATGACTGAAGTCTGGCCAATGTTCGGCACATAATCAGGAGCTAGTGGATCATTTTGTATTATATTGCAAATTAACTCAATTACAAAAGCTAGTCAATCAACATCAAAATTACACATAGAAGTCAATATAATCATTATCATGATATACCTAGTCAGAATATGGCAAGATATTTCCTGCATGAAATATTTTGCATGATAAATGAGCTTACTTTCTCTGATTGCATGAGCCGCTTTGCTATCCTTGAAGTTAGGAGTATGCAAAACCTTCAAAAACACAAAATATGTTCACTTTAAACATATAACTTCCGCAGAATGTATGAATCATTAATAGAGAAAAATGCTGAGCTATTGAAAAAGACTATTTTGAGCTCTGACAAAATTAAGGACATAAGTTATCCAATAAAAGCAGATCAGCCATCCTCCCACGTGAAGAGAGAGCAGCATTCTGTAAGCTGAAGTAGCAAGACAAAATCTACTATTTATTTTAAGATATTAGTTTGGCGATTGGTTCTACACCATTTCAATCACGAGTTCAAAGGATTTAAGAAATATTATTTGTCTGCCAATCTCTAGCCATTAAGTTCTCCATCTACGTCTAGCCATAATGTGTGCAGATCACACATAGATAGCATCGTCATAAATGTGGATAGCGTATGAGTTGCTATTAATTTAAGTGTTGTTGTAAGCAAGGCGTAAAAAATGCACATGAATCACAGAATGTCCATGAATGTAACGAGTAGTTTGAAACTGTTTATGAAATCATTATAAGTTGACTGAAGATTAAAGCCAAATTCGCAATGATAGAAAGTAGCAGATTAGTATCGAGGACAAGAAAAAGCAATTTGTTAGGATTAATTTAAGCGGATATCACCAGATTCGTATGCGAGAAGGTGATGAGTGGAAGACCGCTTTCAAGACCAAGGACGGTCTTTATGAATGGCTAGTCATGCCCTTCGGGTTATCGAATGCCCCGAGTACATTTATGAGGGTGATGACACACAAAATTTTACACCCATGCTTTGTGATTTAACCATGAGTTTGTCCATGTAAGATAACAAATGCTATTTAATATCAAAAGATAACATTATGTACATAAGTTAAAGTACTACAAAATTTTACATATTAATTTCATGAATAACTAAATTAAAATAAAATCTTAATTGTATAATAAATTTCAAATTTACATAGAAATCTAACCATTTTTAAATTCTGAACATCTACAAGTAATGTTTCTCATCCTTAAAAAGAACAAATATTTTTTAAATAATTATAAAAGTCAAAAATAACTATTACAACTCTAAACATAAATACTTAAAAAAAGCAAACTAAAATTACTATAAAAAGTGAAATAGATCAATTTTCATGGAATGCATCATTTGGGTATCAGATTTTTAAAATTTTTGAGTTGCATCGAGTCGGGTACTGGACAGGGCGAATATGATTGACTCATACTCGAACCCGCTCCATTTCATAATGGGGCGGGGCGGGTGTCGGGTGGCAGGTCGCAGGTGAAATTTGAGGCTGTTTAATCGGGTACTGGTATAAATTGTCACCCCTACTTAAGAACTAGCAATGCCTCACTATAAAACCTAGGCATGGGTATAGCTTATAAAAAAGGAGCAAAAAACAAAATGGAGAGCAAAGATGATCGAACAATAAAAAAGAAATTAATGTGTGACTGGTACATTTAAATATAATGTTCAATATTTAAATATTTCCAGATTATTTCTTATTATAAATAGATGTCACACTCATTACCTCTCTGATACAATCATTTTTAATGCAGTCCACTATAATGAAATCAATCATCCTTCTCAGCTTCCTCATTATTTTTAAAAACACTCCCTTCAACTTGATCGACATCTTCATAACCCATAAACTTCCGTAGCACAACTCCATTGTAATCATCTTGACCGTCCTTTGTATTAGACACCATTATTTTTCATATGTTCTTATCCCATGGGTTTGTAAGAAGAACAGTAAAAGACTATGGAAAAATGGGAATACCTCTCCCACTTTAGCTTCCTCAAGTAGTGTTTGTCTACAACAATGAGTAGCTTTGAATTGCCACCTCTTCATTCCATGCAAATTATTGCATCATGTAGAAAAGTATAGTTGTGCTTCTAGGAAATATATGAGCATCAAATGTGTTTGCACCAAAAGTGACTTACCATGTTAAAGAACAGCAATAACAACCTCTAATACAAGAACAATTCATTGTGAGCACAATAACTTTCAAAACAAAAAAAAAAACTTGCATGTGCTCTTCGATTAGGGTTTCAAAAATGTCAACCTTCTAAAAACGTGAACAAGCCACGCTGACAGATAACTCATTTTCTACCAAAATCAACCAGGAATACATATACTTATCTCCATTATGCATGGAAAAATATAGTGGGCCGAAAGAAGCGAGTGATTCACCTCCAAGAAAAAGGGGCGGAGATCTTTGATCATTGTCCGAATCTCGACGTAGGTAGAGCTGCGGAACCCGCCATTGTCGCACTTCCTCTTCTTGCCCTGGAGATTGCCAATGGCGAAGTCTTTCTCTTCGGGTTTCGGCGGCTTTGGCTCCTGGGCTTCCTCAGCTTCTAGAGGTTTACATGAGGGTTCTTCCATTTACACTCTGAATTGCGACGACGTGCAGGAGAAACTGATGAGAGAGGAGTTGAGGATGGCAATAATTTTATTTTTTTATAAATAATTTAAATTTTACAAATTTAAACTTAAATTTAGTAATAATAATTATTGAATATTATTTTTTAAATAATGAGTAGTTTCAGGAGTTTCGGTTAAATTTCAGTTGAATTTCAACAGTTTTAGTGGAAACTTAATCAAAGCTGTCAAAACTACTAAGTTTCGACCAAAACTACTGAGTTTCGACTAAAACTAAAACTCGGTAACTTTTTTAAATTGGTTTCCATCGAAGCTGTTGAAGCTCAACGGTTTTATTCGAGTTTTAAAACTTTGGCTTTCGCTAACCAAAATCATCACACGGGGCAAAAAATAGGCAAGAGGATAAACTAAGAAAAAGAAGGGGAAAAAAAAGCACCAAGCGAGCATTATATTATGTTATTTAGAGAAATTAATTTAATAAATTTTTAAAAATTTATTAAATTATTAATTAAAAAATAATATCTAGATATTATGATATCTAATTATTTGACATATCACTAAGATTATAATTTCATATAAAATACTTAAATTTTATTATTTTTAGAATATATTATTATATGTATATTAATTCAGTATTTATTTGTGTATGAGTATGATCTGTTATATGATTATTTTTTTACTCCTTTAAAAATAAGGGATAAATTGCGTAACGCACATCAAAATAAGTAATCAAAAGAGATTCAAAGTGGTTGGAGCAGAATCAAGTAAGAGTAATGAAAAGCACATTGCGGAGCGAGCATGAGTTTTGATCAATCAATCTAATCTAAACTTATCCCATTGTCATTTCGAGCGATGCATCCCGGACCAAAATAACTTAAAAAACGTATCGAATTAATCCATTTGCTAATTGTAAGTTTGCATTCTTAAAGCAACGCAGCAGGGCTTATTGGATGCTAAAATCTGATTGCCTAGAAGATCTGATCATGAATATCTGATGATGATGAATCAAAATCATTTTATTTTTGGTTGCTGAAAATTTTTTTTTTTTTATTTTGTAATAGCATTGATCATGGGTTTGATCGTTTTTCATTCGATTTGATTTTAAGAACTGTGTACCTAAGCTATGAAGTAGATGTATAAGATAGAAAGTATGAAATATATATTAAATTGAATTTTTTTGTATTTAAATTTTCGGATTGAAAATTTTTGTTCTAATATCAAGATAAATTTTAAATTAAATCATATTTTTTAATAAAAATTTTCATAATACATATTACATATATATATATATATATATATTAAAAAATACTAATATACATTTTCTTATAATGAGTAATTTCAATAATTTAGGTTGAGTTTCAATAATTTTAATTGAAACTTGATCAAAACTATTAAGTTTCGATCAAACTAAAATTTGGTAGCTTTTAAAATTGATTTCCATCAAAACTATTGAAACTCAACCGTTTCAGTCGAATTTTAAGTTTCAGTTCAGTTTTAAAACTTTGATGTTCACTGACCAAAATCATCTCGTGGGGCAAAAGGCAGGAAAGCAGATAACCTGAGAAAAAAAAAATATTTTTATTATCATTATTTTTAAATTAATATTATTTTAGCCCTTGTGTCAAACAGAGCAAAGCCTTGGTATAATGACGGGGGCGAGTATCTGTTAACAATCTTTGTAAGTAAATAAAGATAACATACATCCAGATTTTCAAATTTATAAAATAATATTATATAAATTCATATAATAAATTAATTAAAGTTTTTATAAATATTTTTTTATTATTCCTCTCTCTCTCTGTCTCCAGTCTCCTCCCCCTCCTTCTCACTACCTCTCCTCTCTCTTTCTTCCTCCACTCCCCACAGAAGAATGCAGGCGGATCGAGAAGGGAAGCAAGATGCCTTCCTCCGCCTGCACTCTGCAAGAGGGGGAGAGAGGGAGAGAGGAGTGAGTGGGGAGAGGAGAGAGAAGAGAGATAGAGAGAGAGAGAGAGGGAGAGAGAGAGGAGAGAGAATGACCTCTGGCATGCTTCCTATGAGAGAAGGAGAGTTGAAGTTGAGAAAGAGAGAGAGAGAGACGGAGAAAAGATAATGGTAAAAATGTCAACTTAAAAAATTTTAAATTTTAGCAAAAAATCTTCATTTCATCGTATCAAAATTAACTGTCACACGAAAAACATCAATCATTTGCAAAAGAACGACAACAGGCCACATGCCGCTGATGAACCCTACACTCAACAACGAACGGACGGAACAGCCGTATCATCCAGCTAACAGTGTGAACTAAATGGATAGTTCAGCTAAGCTGAACCGTCCGGTTAGGCCACCTAGTTGAGCTGATCGAATGATCCAACCAAAAGATCCAGCCATCGTGTGATTGGACAGTCTGTCTATCATCTATCCATCTATTTGCTACATTCACTCGGCACTGATCATGAGATCCAACAGCAGCATGCAGTGCAAAGAACCCAATAATTTCTCCAATAGTTGGGGTCGACTTAGTAATAAAATGTTTTATGAAACAGTAAATATCACATCACAACTACAATTAAACAAAAATAAAAATAAAAAACCTCACAAGAACAGAAAGGGCATCAATTTAACACATAATTAAAAAAAAAAATCTGCAAATTTTTGCAAAAAATAATATGTAGCCTATTAGATGCAAAAAAAAAAAAGTACTGGAAGTACCGATTTCACAGTATATTGTATGCATTTTATTCAGAAAAATTACAATGTTTGATAGACTGTTTTGAAAAAAAAATAAAAGTAAAAGTACTAAAATATAAATCATCTTAAATTTTTGAATGTTTGATAGAGCAAAGTTCAAGAACAAGCATTGAAAGTACTATCACCTCGTTATCACAATGCATAGAATTTGCATTTCTTAAATTTCTTTTTCATGGAATATGTCCTGAAAAATAATTATTTTGAATTTTCTTATCAAATACCAAGCAACTATTTATGAGAAACAAAGGCTAATTATAGTACAACCACAGATATTTGATATTTGCAATAGATTTTGTAATCAAATACAACAAAGTAATCCCCAATAAGAAAATGTATAAAAAAAATTACAAATCTGAACTGAATATATGAAAATTGATTGAACACCACGAAGAACCTAGAAAATAAAAGCCTAAGAAAACTCTCTCTAAATTGTTCACTATGTTTCACAAGAAAGGAAACGTAGATCAGCAAAGAATACTTAATTGTGATATGTTTGATTATGTTGCACAAAACTTATAATCAGCAATACTTTCCCAATAATAGTATAGATCAGCAAAGAATTTAACAATATAACTTTTAATAAACTTACAAAAATTACACATATTATGTGAAAACTAATATTTTTATATAGACTCCGCTGATTCAATGCTCTAAAAGAATTTGGCCAAAAATGCTAGCACTGCTGGACTGAGTACCACTATCATCCACTGCAGTAATCTTTCTTTTTAATGGAACCACCTCTAATGATAGACTTGGTTTTCTTAATTTCCTATGTTTAACTCTTCTAGCCACTCATAACTTGAGCTGCAATGAAACTGAGATAAAATAAGCACTAATCTGCTTAATATATGAAAGGATTTGCTTTTACTTTCATATCTTCTCATTTCCACATTCAAATAAAATGAACGAGAACATATGCAAAATAGAAAGCAAACATAATTAAAACTATCTCAATAATAGATCTTACGAATCTTATGTAAGTGTTCTCTTGGTGTGTCAGCTGGCAGTGGCGGTACAATACTTGAGAATTGGAGTCCCGCCATTAAAGACAAAGATGGGTTTTGTTTGGAGGAAAAGTAGCTTGTAGATGTGTCGAAAGAAAACAAGAATGTGAGCATGAACAATCATCTTACTCTACATGAAAAAATACCTTATAATGATCGATTGATTTTTCCATCTGCATAGGCAATTAGACAAGAAAAAATAATTAATTATGAAAAAACTGTCATTTTTTTATTCTGTGCAGAAATGAAATCAAAATAATCAGAAGAGGTATTATAACATGACATTCACCTCTCGTCATCTCACTGAAAGCAGCATCTGCAACCATATAAACATGAATAACTTGCTGATTTATACTTGTACGGTGAGGCTCCAACAAGAGAATCTCCATATAAATGCACCTTTTTGAAGGGATTAAAGGGGTATTTGGTTTAGTGTTATTTTAATATTATGTCATGTTATCTAGATATATGTTATAATACTACCATAAGCTTTTAGAAGGTTATCTTGTCATCAAACAAAATAATTATTAGCTTTAGATAACATGACATAATATCAAAATAATATTGAATCAAACGCCCCCTAAGTGCAACCAAAATAGGCCCTAATTTTGTCTAGTAAGGAAGTTGGGAGAGCATTTAAGATATTAGATAAACATTACAATATTTATGAAAAATATCAGAGAAAAGAAGCCATGCATAGCAAGACTATAAATTATATCAGCAGTATATCTTCATATGCATTTGAGACTGTGCCGAACAATTGATTCATTGGAGTAACTTAGCTGTATGAGATCATCTATGCTATCAAGCATGTCATTAATTCGTCATTTGAATCAATATTATAAAGTTATCTCACATAGTCATCAGAAAGTAAAATTTTAGCATGCTTTCCTGACAGAGATTGGATATTAACTTCCAAGCTGCCAACCAGCTTCTCGAAGCCGACACGAAACATTAAGCCTCTGAGAGCAATATTCAAAATTCGTGTAAAACCAGATATGCTTAAATTAAAGAGGGTGTAAAGGCAAAACAATTTAAAAAATAGATAGATTCAAATATGTAATTGAGAGTAGCTATCTAATCATATCATATATAATTGCATAACACACTATAGACCAATAAAGTATCAAGTTGGAATGACTTTCAGAATCTCAGGCCCAAATAGACATGCAGGATAGATATGAGCCTTCAAATCATGTCACCACAGTCCTTCCAGATCGCCTTCATGAACTGAATCATTCATATAATAGCGTTTGCCGTAAACTTTAGATGAATCAAATCTTTATACAGACACAGGAATTAAAAGGCAAATGTTACTACCACATGCATATGGGCTTTTTTCAGTCAAATGCTACATGTTCTTTAACAGAGCTCTCAAGAGATTGGCTACCTATTCTTTAACAGAGCTCTTTTATCTGACAATTTGATGAGTTAGACAGACCAAATAAGAGATCTAAGGAGGAAAATAGAGCTAAAAAAATTAAAAAAAAAGATGGAAATGATTTTAGAATATTAGTGTTATAATATGAAAATGTAGCACTTCAGAAAAACATAAAGGAAAGACACCAACTTAGATTATTAATTTACCATCGCCAGCCTATCAATTAGTTCTTCTCTTAACTTCAAAGAACCTCCCTCCATTAACACCTTTGGGGAAGCATTATAGGAGCTGAGGAGCAAAATGCAGAGCTAACTCCTGCTTACGCTTGAAAGTTCGACTGAGACACAATTCTAGCCATTTGCGCAGGAGTCCAGCAAAAGCATGGGCATTCGTACATGGCTTTGGCGGAAGAAATGGGACATGAGCCTTGGTGCGGTCGGCTTCTGTCACGCGCACAGTCGGTGGGAAGCCGATGACATGGCCAGCAAAGTGGGTTCTGCGTGTTAGAAAGGCCGACGTCGAGCAAAATCGTAGCTAGCATTCCCAGATCGACGGCCTCAAACTGAAGTCATAAAGAGGAGAGAGACCTCATTAAGGCAAATTTGATGGAACAATTATGCATTAAACATATTGATGAGGAAAAGGAAGAGAAAATTGATAATCAAGGAAATATGGCAATTTCCTTAAGGTTGGGGGTACCAGTTGACGACGAAAGGCATTGTAGGGGACCTCGTTCGGTAACGGTCGGTGTTAAAAAGGGTCTAGGACGGTGGAAGAAGAGGAGGGCAGCCAGAGAGGAGGAGGAAATGGAAGAAAAGTTTTCCTGAAAGAGGAAGGCGATCAAAGCATCTCTTGAAGTGAGTTGGCGGTGGCAAGCGGTAGTGCTGGAGCCTGGAGGGGAGCCATAGACGAGATAGCGGCAAGAGGGATGCAAACGGGCTTTTCCCTTTGTAAAGCTAATGGATGAGCGTCACGAGCAGGAGGAGAGGAGAGAGGAGGCGGAAGTGGGTGAGCAGCTGGCAATACTGATTGGAGGCAGACAATGTGGCGCGACGCATGAATAGAACGGCGGACGACTGTGATTCATTTATAACAAAACGATAGATACTGTTTTTCTCCTGCTTAAGTTTTGCTTTGATATAGTATAGATAAAAACTTTATGATTTAACAAAAATAACAACTACAATAACTATGACAGTAATAACCACTGTAAGGAAAAGAAGTAGCCACCACCATTGTGAAGATTATAAGAAACAAAGATAAAAAGCCTTTCAAGAAATACCAAATTAACAGAATAAAATGATGTGGCAATAGATCATACAGTTCTTTTAGCATGGAGCAAACTCCAAAGACATGATCACCAAATAAGACGTTGCATTGTCTAACTAGCAGCTGCATGCACCAACCTTAATCTCCTTCCCTGGATTCTTTACTATCCAAATTCAATGCATACTCCTGATCGCAACCCATATAGGAATCACACATGAATACGAGTCCTAATGAATTCTTTTCTACTACTTTTGGGACTGTGAAGACAAGTTTGACCCTCGCTCTCCTTTGCAGTGCAACCCTTTTGATGGCGAGCAACTGGTGGGTGTTTCTGTCTTCAACAACAAGCCACCAACCTTCTTCTTTGGGCTTGGGATACCTAGCAGCATCTACTGGTCCGACTTCTAATCTCCCTTCTAGGTCTCTTTCAAGGGTAATCTGCAAAGTAACATCTTCACCTGGTACAATATCATCAGCATCCATCACCTCGAATGCTAAATCGATATTTGGGAAGCGGTTGCAGAATCGAGCAATATCAAGCATTTGAGATTCATTCATCTGCAATAACTCGCGCCTTTCACTGTCCTCCATGTGAATCAAATCAAAGACTGTCGCGATTTCCGGGTTATGCTGCTGGCACCGTTTTGCCAACTCCTTAGTAAAGTGAGGCAACTGAAGTAGCTGGGAATCTCCTGCCCATAAGCCCTGAGTAACCATCTGGCACATCTCCATAGCCAAAAGGGCAGGTTTGCACCAACCATTGCTAGAAATAACATCAACCATGGCCTGAAGCAGCCTATGAGCAGAAAGAAGCACCTCTCGCTGATCAGCTGCCAAATTCCCAACCACAACATGCCTTGAGAAGTGAGCTTGCAGAAGTGCATTTGCCTTCACATGAGGATCTGTGCACTTTGGATTTTCAAAAGAAAACTTCTGATGATGAACCAGTTTCCTGATCAGCTCCTCTTCCCCAGGGCGAATGGGAAGTTGTGCGTATTCTGTAGCAGACGCTAAAGTCTCAATAAGACCCTTCATTCTAGTCTTTGAAGTCAGAGATGTACTAAAACGCTCTATTGTAGTGTAGCTAATGTAATAGTATGAAGCAATCAACCCAAGATTAGAAGCTTTGAGATACATATCCTCTTCTATGAGGATACACTTGCTTGATTCCAAGTCACTCAATGTATTCTCTACAAGCTCAGAAAGGTGATCAGAAAGGTGCCGGTGGCTAACGCCTTGCAGATTATAGTAGTTCGGATTTTTTGTTAGCCTTCTATACATGAACGTCCATGTGAGATAATCCACCGCATCCTGCTTGTTCTCAGTGACACCAACTACTACTTCAGCATTGATGTGGTCATGCAAAAAATGATGCAGATGACTCTCAACTGGAAATGCTTCATAAAGGAACTTCTTATAGTACTCTTTCCGAGGAGCATGACAGAGAATAACGCACTTGCCTGAATTGTCAATAAGAGGCCTGCTTGCATGCCCCATCATTTGCAGCAAATCAGTGATTGGATAGTCAGTACGTGCATTCTCTCGCCCATCATAATATTGTGTCCCCATTACAACCACCAAGTGAGATGGCAATGACATTCCCCAGCACACTGAACTGCTAGCAACACAAACTTGAATCCTCCTGGTAAAATATAGCTGTTTAACAACTTCCTGATCAAGGTCACTTAGCCCTTCATGAAGGTAACCAACACCCATAGCTAATGTTTCTTTCAATGTCTCTTCCCGTATCCCTGCTATAAAAGCCTCCATCTCTTCCATTGGCCCAAGGAGAAAAGAAGGTTTTTCACCACTCTCAGCACCCGAATAAGCACACAAGTCTAGAGCAGTTAACCTTGCATGCTTCCTAGTGGGCACAAAAACAAGAGCAGGTTTTCCATTCTTTGCGTGCTGTATAATAGCAGTATACGTTGGCTTAGACATTGCCTGCATCCTTGCTTCAAAGTTTGCTATGTCGACACCTTGAATGTGTATCTCCAGGGGAACTGGCCGAACACCAGGTGGAAAATTAAAGAGACCATGAGAAGTGGCACCAATCCATTCTCCAAGATCCTTAGCATTTGCAAGAGACGCTGAAAGGGCAACAATACGAATGCTTGAACCAATATTGCTTGCAATGCGCCTCATCCTAGAAACCACTATCTCCAATATTGGACCAACTGGACCACCAATCAAATGGAGCTCATCGACAATGAAAAGACTGACCTGCTGAACATGCTTGCGCTGCTTCCAGCGACGAGAAAGCGCATCCCATTTCTCTGGAGTGCTGATGATAATCTGTCCTTTCTCAAGTAATTTCAAATCAGCTGTTGTCTCACCAGTTAGCTCCACAACAGAAAGACCAAGTTGCTTTCCAAACTTGTCTTCCCAATCACGGTACCTTTCCTTCACGAGGGCATCAATAGGAGCAATGTATACAGCACGCATAGTGCTCTCAGGGAGTTTTTGATGATTTCGTAGCAATGCAAACTCTGCACATATCGTCTTCCCACTACCTGTTGGTGCTGCTACAAGGACATTGTCATCAGTATTATACAAGACGGTGAAAACTTGAGTCTGGATGGGATTAAAATGCTTGAACGTATCATACAGAGCTTCATAAGAAGGATTCCTCAATGCAGTCACCGGTAAGGGCTGCAAGTCTAGTAACTCAGTAGGCGGGGGATATTTCTCTGGCAAAATCAAATGTCTAAAACAAACAGGCAATACTGTTTGAGACCCAAGCCACCTATCAGAAACCACACGAATGAAATATTGGGGAGGTAGAGGCTCATAGATAGGCACTGTGAAACTCAGCGTATGATCTTCCTCAACATACTGTTTCTTAAGTATAAAATACTCATGATGAAGAATGTATTCACCATCATTATCTTCAACAATCACCCAAAAGGGCTCAACATAACCATGTACTTTATCATCCCACTGGAAGTCTGGTGTTATAGTAAGCTCAAAATCCAAAACACTTCTAGTGATGGGCTGAACATGTGCTGCTAGATTGAGTTTCGGCAATTGGTGTATGCACTTGTGAAGTGGTTTACCCATCTTGGGATAGCGAATCAGCTCTCCAATTTGCTGTGAACTGATATCATAATACCTTTCCCAAGCCAAATCCTTCTTCTCTAACTTCATAAGAATTTCATTCGGTATGCCATGGAACTGGCGCAATGGAGTCTGGACACTCCACATGCGTTTATCAACCATCTTGCAAAGATTCAAAGCCTTCTCAGTCAGTTGAGCCCATCCCCTCTTTAAGACAATCTCAAATAGAGCTCGAAGAAGACGACCAGCACTCTGTCAATTAAATTATAGAAATAATAATGATAATCAAGGAATTTCAAAATAATAAACTTCGAAATATTAACAACTCAACATAAACAATACACTAATACAGATACCTGTCTAATGAAAACCATATCAGATGTAAGTGAAAGTCCCTCAAGCTTCAGCTGTGATATATATGCTTGAAGAAGAACGTTAATCTTTGCACTGGGCTCCTCTAAGCTTTCTTTGACTGGAATTGGAACCCTATCCAAGAGCTTTGCCAGTTCCATTTTCTCATCTTGCCTTACGGTCACATATTTAAATTCTTCGCTCAGTGAGAACAATCTGCAAAGCTCAATGTCTCCCATAGTCGGCTTTAGATACTCATTGCATGTGGCTATTGTCCCATGAGTAATATAGTAATAACTCGCAATTCTGCCCAAGTCCGTGACTTGAAAATACCCACTCTTCCTGTCATACTTGACTAGATTGTTTTTATCCAGGATACTCGCAGCCGAATGAATCTATGAGAATGAAACTAATTTTAGACTACCATTTTGAGCGACCAAAGAACCAACAAGCAGTATGGACACACGAACAAAAACGTTATTCAAACAAGGTTGTTTAACAGGCTTCAACAGGTTCATCAAAATATCCATAAGTGCAGCAGCAGTATAAAATATCTGGAAGGTATTCTATGAAACAATGGGGCCAGTCACGCACTATTAAATAAATTTTTAATAGTTTGGCGCGAGGAAAAAAATGGTACTAGTTTAAAAAACAATAATAATAATAATAATAATAATAAATAAATTTTTTTAATCATTCTACACATATTTTAATATAAAAAATATATTATTTTACCTTACATACTCAATAATTTTCAATAAAAATATCAACTTTATTTCACATCTTAGACCAAAATACTCGATTCTAATATTTTAGTTTAGAATGTGAAATAAAATAGATATTTTTATTGAAATTTATTGAATATGTAAAATAAAATAATATTTTTTTATATTAGAATTTGGGTAGAATGATTAAAAAAATTTATTTATTATTATTATTTTTTAAGTAGTACTATTTTGGTCCTGACGTTGGTCCTCGCGCCAAATAGGGCCTTAAGTTCATGTGAGGTCAAAATAGAACTATAATTACATAACAATAGATACAGGTACTTGCATTCATTGTAAAAAGTGAATTCTACAATTATTTGTTATGTCACATTAAATGATTAGAACCACTTCTCAATAAAAGGTGCATTTAAAAAAAAAAATCTAATCTGTAGCTAACAATGCCATGTGAATGGTAAAGATGTTCTAGTCATACAATATAATTTCTACAATAGATGCACCTAAATCAAACTCAACAGAATTTGCAAGCATACCTCAGCTCAACTTACAAAGTTCCACAACTAAATTACTCTGAAGCTATCACTAGAAATGACAAGACATGATGAGAGGGCTGGAGGATCCCAGAAAAAGGTGCAGCATGAAATTAAATGAAAGTAGTGACGAATTGCTTGGAAAAATGTTTTTCCTTTTGTTGAACTACATCATTCTAAATTAATGATGACAATGGAAACAAAATATCTTCACATTCTCAGATACTCCTCAAAACAAGTGGGCACAGAACAGCAACAAAAAATTGCTTCTGAATAAACAATCTCAAGGGATGAAGATCTAATACACCAAATTTGACATCAATGAGTGAAACAGAAAATGGCAAAACATATAAGCAACATATAGGAACAATTAAATACGAATGCTAAGATGAATAGCAGCATAAATAGAAATTGCACTGAAAAAAAAGACAAATGTGAAGGCCAAAAAGAATAGAAAACTAGAACTACTACAACCGTCAACAGTTCTCTTACCAGATCAGCTCTGCGCTCCTCTAAAGTTTTGTCTCTCTCCAAGATGTCAGCTGGAAGACCATAAAGTGTTGGGTTCCGCAGCATACGAATATACAAGTAAGTATACCCAATCCAGGTGCAAGCCTCCCGTGCATTCTGAACTGTCCCAAGAACAATCTCTGCATTAAGTTGATCAGCAAGTTTTGAAACAAACTGACTCTCAATAGGCAGCTGTTGATTCATCAGAGAGAGATAGTATTGTAATTCACTATGGCCAGTCAATATGATTCCCTCTCCATAAGAGTCATACTGAGGCCTTCCTGCACGACCAAGCATCTGCATGACATCCAAAGGGCTAAGTTCAGTCCATGAGCCCTTTTCTGGATTATATACTTGGGTCCCTTTAATGATCACAGTATGAGCAGGCAAGTTAACACCCCAGGCAAGGGTGGCTGTGGAGACCAAAACTTGAACATGTCCATCAGCAAAAAGCTCCTCCACAATATCACGATCAGCCCTTCCCATGCCTGCATGATGAATAGCAAAGCCATATGGCAATAGATCTTTGACATCATTGTTTTTCACCAATTCTGTGTGACTTTGCAAGATTTCACGGCTTACACTATCATCCTTTAGAAAACGACTTAATGTATCATTAGCCAGAGCTGTGTCTCTAATTGCACGTGCAGTTTTTGCTGTTTCTTTCCTTGAGTGGACAAATATAAGAACCTGATGCTTTCCAGCAGCAGCTAGAACTTTTTCATAACAGATTTCATTCATTAATTGAAATCTCTGCAAAGGTTTCCTCACAGTAATTCCAATGTACTGCTGCGCAAGTGAACAAGGCCTATAACTATTATCAAAATAGAACAAACCTTTAGAGGGATTCACACGCAAGAATAGTGCTACATCCTCATAATTTGGAAGTGTAGCCGACAAACCAACCAACCGAATCAGATCTTTTGTGGTCTCTATTTGCCTTACTGTTCTTGCAACTATACTTTCCAAAACAGGCCCACGATTATCATGAAGAAGATGGATTTCATCAAGAATGAGGAGTTTAACCAACTGAGTATATGTTCTGTCCCCAGATTTTCGAGTAACAATATCCCACTTTTCAGGTGTTGTGACAATTATTTGAGTTTCTTCAATCTGCTGCCGAGTTAGTGTTTGGTCTCCGCTAAGCTCCCTTACAACAATGTTATAGGATTTTAGGCGATTACCTAAATTGCCAACAACTTCAGCAACCAATGCTTTCATAGGTGCAACATATACAATCTTAAACTTACTAGTATCGACCTCCCCATCTTTCAAATGCAGAGCAATCTCATGAAGTATAGTTAGCATAGCAACGTTTGTTTTTCCAGCACCGGTAGGAGCACATAGGAGTATGTTCTCAGGTGTGAAAAGAGCCGTATCATACACTTTACTTTGAACTCTGTTCAATTGCTTCATTCCTTCAAAAGCTTGCCGTGCATAATCAGGCATCTCTGATATCTTTATCAGCGTCTCCCCAGCTCCAAGGGGTTTAGGCTTCAATGCTGGTACATGGACTTCTTCATAACCCTTGTGAGGAGTTCTATAAGATCCAGGTGGAAGTTCACACTTCTTGTTTGCCATCAAAAGGCCACCCTGATGAAATGCAAGGCTTTCAAGATCCAGCATTTGGCGTTGACCCTTTAACCAACTATTATCCATTTCTCTATCCATATGCCTCCGATCCCTATCATCACCTCCAGCACCACGGTCATCCTTCAACCTTCTAGCTTCCTCTCGAATGCTCTTTTCCAAGTTCTTCTGACGTTCTTTTGCAGAGGCCCTAGTAGCATGCAACTGCTCCAAGATTGAAGCCAGGCTTGGTCCAAAATTCATCATCTCTTCCTCAATATTCCTCCGTTGTTCTTGGTCCTCAGCCCTAGCTAGACGTGTGCACCATACTATCTTGAGCCGGTTTCTTAAAAGTAACTTTATAAGATCAAACTTGTCATATTCCAGTAAAGTAACAAGCCGATTCTCTACATCCCTGTCATCTCCTTCCGCAATAATCTTAAGCACATCCTCAGCAATCTTTTGACTTTGCTGCGGATCGATATTCTCAAAAGCTTGAGAAATCTTCCTCTGCAGCCAATAAGCGTCAATATCTTGCACGTTCAAGCTCAAACCCTCATTAGCTTCTTCTATGTCATCATCATCTATTCCACCCATCTGCATTGCACCCATGTCATTTTGGTCCAGGCCATCATCGTCATCCTCAGATACCTCTTGAACCTGATTGAAAAACATATCAACAAAAACAAAATAACAAAAGAAGAAAAGAGGATGCCAAATAATTATTAAAAAGACATATCTAATACAATCGAATGTAAGATAGATGCTTAGCAAACAATACCAGATCAAAATCGCTCTCCTCTTCCTCATCTTCTTCAAACTCCACCGCAACACCAATGTCATCATCGATCGCATCTTCAGTCCCTGTTGCTGCTGCGGAACCTGCAGTTTCACCCCCATCCTGGTAATCCGTGATCAGACGTGCTATTGAGACAAGCTGGTCAAAAAGTTGGCTTGAGATGGGATTCAATAGCCGCTCAATCTCTTTCTTCTTCTCCGGATTCTTAAGCTTCTCGTTCTTCAAAACGGCCAATACTTCATCAGCGGCTCCAGTGAGCACATCCTGCGGCTGCCCACCAAACTCCTGCTGGATCACACTAAGCAGAGCCTCATATGCCGCGCGAGTTTCCTTAGTTTTGGGCTGATAAACGCCCTCATCTACGAGGGAGAGAACAGACTCCTCTTGGACACGCCTCTTCTTGCTATCTTTCTTCTGTTCCATTTCCAGTCCCGGCTCCCGCTCCTTCTTCTTCTTCGACTTCCTGATCTTCTCCTCCAATTCCTGTGGCTTGCCTCTGTACGATCGGTCCCCAAAGCTCTTGGGATCGATCTTCCCCCACAAGGACTCCGGCTCGCCGGTGGGCTCGTGCGTATCCCGGGGTCGAGAGTCGGTGGTAAGGACGAGGCTCGAATTGGCACGATACTCGTACTGCTTAAACCGGGCATGGGCCTCGGCGCCGCCGCCTAGGTGAGCCATTGTTCAAACCACAGCCAACTGTGAAAGCCAGGAAGATATCAGTAGGGCACAACAAAATCCTCAAACCAGTTAACGCGTGAAGAGATACAATAGTACGAGCTAGGGTTTAGGGTTCCTCATACCACGCAAAGAACCCTAGAAAGGGAGTGAGCGGGCGACGAGCAACCGCAGTTTCAGGCCGTCTCAGCAAGCCAGCGACGATAAGCGAGAAGCCGTTCGATGGTTCAAGCCGGGAGAAAAAATGCAACGGATTCGAGGACCGGCAGAAAACCGACTTTCCCAGGATTTAAAAAGGCGATTTTTTTTTCTTGATGAAGACAAAGGCGAGTTCTTACATGCGCTCCATAATACTGCGAAACGAGTCCGATCCGAATCGGATCGGCCCTACCTAAATTTGAACCAAAAGATATCTGAATCCAATTAAAAATCAGATCAAATAAGATTTTCTGATCAGATTTTAAAGTCAACTTGAATTTACTTATTATTGATTTTTTTTTAAAATATAAGAGTTTTTTTTTTGTTAGTTTTTAATTTATATATATATATATATAAATATATATAAATAAGAATATTAATTAATTTATTACTTAATATATTATCAAATAATTAATCTTAAATATAAAAAATAAAATAAGTAAATAATATATATGTTATATTATTTATGTAACATTCTTTCCTCAGTATTCTGAATCCTTTCATTTTTGTGTCTAAGTTACTAATAATCGGAAAATTAAGAGTTAAAATTCTATTATTTTTAATATTAATTTTTTTAAATTTTCTTTATTTTCCTTTTTTTTCTTTTGATTGTAGTTCTTTATTTGTCTTCGGAACATCACAAATTTGTTATTTCGCTTCATACAAGTTTACAACAAATAACATAAAAAAAAATTTAATAAAATCTCTTAATTTACATTCTCAAGTATACCTGCCAATTCTTCATTAGCTCTTCTTCGATTTCTTTTGTACAATGCTAAATCTGACATATTTTATGCAGGAATCCGTTAAAACTGACTCGATAGGCAAAACTAAGGCCTCGTTTTGTTTGAGGTAAAATTTTTACCCAACACAAATTTCAACTATAAAAAATCTACCGCTGAGGGTAGCATTGGCAAAGATGATGCTGTAAGTCCAGTCTACCGTTGAGAGTAGCATTGACAAAGATGATGACGACGTAAGACCAGTCTATCGCTGATGATAGTATTGCCAGTGAGCTGAAATATATGGTACTATGGGTGATCGCTGAGAATCATTTCAGTGAGTTTGGGTAGAGGCAATACACCAAAAAATCAGAACCGGTTGAGCAATCATCGTCCCTGAGGTTTGGTGGGACAGATGTTTGGGTTGAGCAATCATTGTCCCCGATGTTTGTTGGGACAGATGTTTGGGTTGAGTCCCCTATGATTGGTGAGCAATCGTCATTCCCGATATTTGGTGGGACAGATATTTGGTAAGACAATCATCGTCCCCGCTGTTTGGAGGGACTGATGTTTGGTAAGGCAATCGTCGTCCCCGATATTTGGTGGGACTGATGTGTTGAGCGGTATTGTCTTGAAAATACGAATGTTGTAAGTGTACCAATGTTATGAATAAAACTAATAACATGAGGTTATGGAGAAACGATGTTTGACTCATTGTGGTTTGACGGTCCGATGTTCGGCAACAGATTATCGGTGCACATATCGTGGCCGAGGTTTGTGCAAACTTCATGTCCGTAGTTTCATATTTGTATATCATCGTAAATGATATTATGGAATTTATTTATGTGGTATAATGAACCCTGTTATTTCACATCTAATATAAATAAGAATATTAGAATTTAAAATATTTCACATTTTACACACTTTCTAATATTAAAATAAATTTCTCTCATATTAAACATAAAAAATAAAATATTTTTTTTCTTTTGTCTAAAAAAAAAGCTCGAACCAAACGAGGCTTAAATGTCCAGAATATATAGTATGATAATAAAAATTAAATATTAGTAATGAACACACTAATAAAGTTGTACAAATATGCATATCACATTATATTATTATAATAATATCAAATAAAATTATTACTTGTATCAATTTACGAATTTAATTATTTTTACCTTTGAGCTCTAGTTTTTTGGTTTATGCCTCAACTGCTTTTTACTTATATTGAACGTCATAGTCCTCAATGGCAAGTTAGAGATCGTTATCCCTTAAATTCAAGCTAAGGCAGAGACATAAACACAATAAGAAACCTAATTTAATGTCATTGTCATATTATAGATCATCTTTAATTTAAAATATATTAATTTCATAATTCAAGCCTCTAACTTGAAAATTATCATTTTAATCACAGGTCCTCTAGACCAAGTGTCCTCTAGACACAGAGTACTTTTAAATATATTAATTTTCAATATCACTTAAAGCCGTTATATCTTATTCATTCGATAATGAATTCATTTCCTTTTAAGCTCTTAATTGTCAACATAGATTTATTAATAAATAAATAAATCGTCTAAGTACTCCAAATATAAATCTTGGCATAACCCGTGTCAATTCACATTCAAACTTAACGATTACTTTATCATTCTATATATTTTAGGTTCCTATTAAAATTTCACTAAATCAGACCAACATAATATACATATAACAATCAGGCCCCGTTTGTTTTTGAAGTTAAAAATTAAACTGATTTAATTTTAACTTGGTATATCACATCACACATAAAATTTAATATTAAAAATTAACTTTATTTCACATCCTACACACATTACTAAAATAATAACTAACTTATATTACATCTTTCACATATATCAACATAATAACTAACTTTATATCACATCCCTCACATATCTCAATATAATAACTAATATTATTTTTTAATAAAAAATAAATAAATTATTTCACATCATTCATAATTTTCAATAAAAAATATCTCTAAATTAAATTTTAACTTTGTTAAATTTAATTTTACAAACAAACAGATTCTAATGATAATTTAATTAAAGTTTAAAAGTGAAATGATAATTTAATTAAAGTTTAAAAGAATATCTTAGCTCACCCAAAATTGTTTCATTGTAAATCGCAGCCACATGTATTTATGAAGAATTAAACATCCAAATTTAAAACATTTTTTAAATATGAAATGATTTATAAAACTTAAATAAAATTCTCCCATTATTTTCTAGACTTGGGTTGACTCAAGCTTCATTCAACTAGTATAATTTTTTACGTTCAATTTTAATTCAAACTATTCAAAATCCAAAATATTACAATTTATTTTTATTAAGAAAAACTAATCTTAATATACCTAACTTAAAATAATGACAAACTATTTTAAATTATCATAATATATATATTAAAATAAAATTAATAACAATTATAAAAATATTATAAAAAAAACGTAATCTTTAAAATAAAATATTATTAAGAAAAAATTTATAATATTAAGCCTTATATTTTATTTTTATATTTATTTATTTTAATAAAAAAATATTATTATAACAATCAAAATATATATAATATTATTTTGTAAAAATTGGATCAGTGTCGACCCAGATCCGGCCCACTAAATATATAAACAAAGCGGGTTAGATTTCATATTAATACTTTAAGTTAAAAAATTATTTCATTTAATAAAATAATCGAATCAAAACTCAGATCTAATAGGGTCATAATTCGACCTACTTCATAGAGAATAAATATAGCAAATAGGCTTATAAATTAGTTGAACTCTAAACTAATTGAACTCAAAATTTGACCCAAAAATATAATTAATTAAATATATTTTATTTATCATTTATTAGTTTGATTTGTTATTATTTTTGGTTGGATACAAATTTATCATGATCAACCCATTTATATCTAACCTGATTGAATCACCACAAATAAGTTTTTGTCCAAGAATTTATTTACATTTGTGTATACTTATTTAAATGTCTTCCCTAAAATAGAGTAAGCCTCATATTTTCATAATATTCAAAGAGATTCATCTCCTCTTTCTATAAGTTAATCAATAAATCATTACAATTGTCATAGATAATTTTTTTAAATTTAAATGTTTTTAATTAACTAATTAATAATATAAGTATAATTAAAAAAAATTAAAAAAATTAAAAAATAGAGCATATTTAAAATGACATTAACTAGTGCTGTTAGTTAAGAAGTCGTCCAGCAGACGGATGATTTCTATTAAGCAGAAGTCGGCCGGCCCGGGCGACTTCCATAATAACAGAAGTCCCCCGGTCACGGGGCGAATTCTTTTTAAAAAAAATTAAAAAATAAAATTAATTTAATTTAACTATATTAAAATTTGAAAATTAATTATTATATATATTAATATTAAAAAAATTAATTTAATAAAATTTGAGATAAATAATTTATATTTTAAAGAATGAATAAAATATAAATCTCCATAAATTAAATAATAAAATATATAAGTTTTTGTAAAAAGATATATATACATTATTGTGTATTATTTTTATTAAAAGAGAATGATATATGTGATAGTAATATTTAAATATTTATATAATCAAATTTAATTATAAAATTCCTCCACTCTTTTTTCCAATAAAAATATCTGTTTATTTTCATTTTATAATCTTTTTTACAAAAGAATGGTATATATGATTGTCATATGAGACTATTTTGTGCAAAAAAATAAATAATAAATTTATTTATTTTTTATTTTATAATTTTTTTTATTAGATTAAAATTAAACTCGAATTAATGAATAAAGATTTAAATATAAAAACTAGAAGACATTGCATTAAAAAAATTTATATTTATTCTTAAAATACTATTAAAAAATTATGTAATTGTGCAAATAGTATGACAGCTTTTAAATATGAAAATATAAATGACTTGTTAGAATTTAGAAACAATCCATCATTTTATATAACATTCTCATGCTAATCTCAAATTATTATCACATATAAAATAAAAATTAAATAAATTTATTACTTATTTTCTTACATAAAATAATCTCATATTGCTATCACATATATCATTTTTTTGTAAAAAAATTATAAATAAAAATAAATAGGTATTTTATTAAAAAAAAAGAGTGAATAGATTTTATAATTAAATCTGATTAAATAAAAATTTGAATATTACTATCACATATATCATTCATATATATCATTCTCTTTTAATAAAGATAATACAAGAACTTATATATTTTATTATTTAATTTATGAAAATTTATATTTATTTATTCTTTAAAATATAAATTAATTATCTCAAAATTTTATTAAATTATTTTTCTTTTAATATTAATATATATAATAGTTAATATTCAAATTTATATATAATTAAATTAAA
Source organism: Apostasia ramifera (assembly GCA_019297695.1). Classification (NCBI taxonomy): domain Eukaryota; kingdom Viridiplantae; phylum Streptophyta; class Magnoliopsida; order Asparagales; family Orchidaceae; genus Apostasia; species Apostasia ramifera. Next base: position 597,400 of record JAEMOT010002747.1, on the reverse strand, counting down.
TTAATTTTCTTTTTAATTTTGTAATTACGCCCGTCCTTCAGGCAACTTCTTAACTAACGACAACAGTTAATACCGTCCAAAATGTGCTCACCTTGTTAAATTTTTTTAATTATACTTATATTATTAATTAGTTAATTAAAAATATTTAAATTAAAAAAATTATAAATTATCATATCACGTACTCTTGCTAAAACTCATCATCTTTCTGCTACACATCAATTGTTGCACTCTTCGTAAATATGCAAAGGCCCTGTTATGACTAAAATTTTTTCTAATTAAAAACCTTTTTTATTTTAAAAAAATAAAATAATACTTAATATCTAATCCTACATAAGCTCTAACATAAAATAATTATTTTATTTCATATTCAATATAATTTTTAATATATCTACTCACTTTAGGTTATTTTAATATAAATTTTAACTGTAAAAAATAACTTTATTTCACATCAACATAAATATACATATTAGAATTAACTGTATTTTATATTTTACATATTTTTTAATATTAAATTTATAAAATAAATTTTTTTATTTAAAATTTAATTCTCGAAATAATTGAGACTTTATTTAACATCATACGTAATTTTTAAATTTATAAAATATTTCTAAATAATCTTTCTTTCCTTCCACTAAACAAAGCAAAATAGTTTAGATACATAGAAAAATAAGAAAAGGATGAATAAATATTTAATTATTAAATATTAGTATTTTATAATTGATATATCAATCAATTACATTAAAATAAATTGAAATTATATATATATAAAATTACGTATTTGCACACAGCATTAATCCAATTCCACTTAGAATCCAACCCAATAAAAACCGACCCAACTGTCAAACCGGACAAACTAAAATTATTATTTAAACTTTTTATTTTATTTTTATACATTAATATTTGAGCATTAATATTTTAATATTGATGCTATATTTTAAATAATAATTATTTTATATAATATATATTTAGCTGATTTATTAATTTTTTTATCATAAATTTATTTCGAATTGTTATAAAAGAGAAGGTATTTTGAATGATAATTAACAAAAAAAATAATTAAATTCATTTTGTTTTATAATTTTTAATTTTTTATACATTTCTTGTGGGAGCAAATTTTTTAAATTAGTTGTACTATTTTTTTCAAAATATTTTTTATCATATTTTAAAAATTAATCTCACGTTTAAAAAATTTATATTTAATTATGATGTAATTATTAAGTCATCCGATTGAACCACAGCTCAACCAATTGAACCGATAAATCTATGAACTGATCGATTAACCAGTTCGATCTTCGGTCCAGTTCTGAAAACGTTGCATATACAAAGCAAAAACAGTACATACATAGTAAAAAAATTCATTCATAGCTAGAAAAAATTATACAAAATAATAAAATAATTATACTTTATGTGAATTATATTTTACTTTGTGTGAGATTATTTTTACTTTATATAAACTTTTTTTGTTTATATATCAATGCAAATAAAGCAAAGTAATTGATAAAAGAAATTTTGCAAAATACAAGGGGTTTTGATGATTTGACTTCTTATTTGCGCTTATCAGAACAAATTTTAGATCTATCTTAATTCAATCCAATATTAGTCCAAATAATAAAAATATTACTTAAATTTTAAATGTATAGTTACAGAAATAAGAATTTTAATATTTTTTTATAAACATTTAATATTTATTAGAAAATTCTTCTAAGTCCTGTGCTAATCATATTAATATGCAACTTAAGGAGCGTTTGATTCAATGTTATCTTGATGTTATGTTATATTATATAGAGAAAGTAATCGTTTGATTTAATGACGTCTATAAATAATTTTCTATTAGATCATAAAATTATTAGTTAAAAGATGTTATCTAATTATCATGATATTTAGATGACATAATACAATACTGAGATAACAACGAACCAAACGCCCCCTTAATTTTTTCTTAATATTTGATGACTTTATTTTAATTATATTATATATAAATAAAAAAATTAACCGTTCTTGTGGTTTTTAAAAAATAATCGATGCCTAAATGATTGATCCAAAATTCGACCTATTTATAGCCTTGAAGTATTATCTGATAATTAAAAGAAAAAGAAAACTTTACATTTATCACTCCCAAAAATTTATTATTTTCAAACGACACCCTCAAAGTTCATTATTTTTCATGCAGTATCTCTCATTTTGGGATAAATTTATAGGCTGACATCACTCCACTTTTAAAGTTAGATGTGGTGCTGCATGAAAATAATGAATTTTGGGAGTGTTATTTGAAAATAATAGATATTTGAGGATGACAGATGTAAATTCTCCTAAAAATTAATATCAAATTTAATGAAATTTCATATTAATGCAAGTGTAGGATTTCATGAAGATTTATTTAAGTGGAATTATTATTTAATCTCTTGTGCATTCTAGTGATTAGATATTATCTAGATCAGTTATATGATCAGCAATAATTTGAGAGCATAGTCCAAGGAACTGATTTCGAGTCGAGCTAATATCAGCTCAAAATCAGATCGATCATATTTTTATCAACTTAAAATCGACTTGAAATCAATTGGGTTTGACTTCAAGCCGACTCGAGTCGATTCCAATCGACTTAGAGCCGATTTCGATTCATTTTCGAGCTAAATATTTTCAATCTCGAGCCTAGTAAGCTCGACTCGATCCGGCTCGATTTATAATATATATATATATTAATATATATGTTATATTTATGCGTTATAATATAAAATATATTTTAATTCGAGCAAAATTGAGTCAAGCCTACCCCGACTCGAAATCATTACCGAGCCGAATTTTTGGCTCGTTAGTCAGCTTATTTAGTTCGACTTGATTTCAATTTGATCTAAAATCGATTCAATTTATGATCGATTTTCGATCTTCGATCCATATTAACACCCTTACCCACTAGTGCTGATGTTGAGTTAAATTCAAGTTTATCCTACGTTATGTTTAAAAGAGCTTCGATTCGTGCATGAGCTCGATCTTAATTTGATCTATTTTAATTGAATATAGGTTTAGGTGTTCGGGTCATAAACTATTTGACCGATTATAATTTGTGTAAGATACTCGAGTTGGCAACCCGTTTACGAGTCGCTATGGGTATGTAGGCATAATTTAATTTTAATATTTATTTTCTTTAATTAAAGTTTATAATTATATTGATTAGGTAACATGCCATATCGTATTTGTAACCTCAACAATAATTTTAATGGTATTAGTTTTGATAATAAAAAAATCTTTTAACACAAAAAGGTTTTTATTAATTATTTTAATTATGTTGTTGAGTATAACTAATTTAATTATCAAACTTTTGATCAGTATATTTTAATGGATAAATTACATCCAGGTCCTTAAGTTTAAGCCTTAATAACACACAGGTCCAGATTTTTAAAATTATAACATCGGCATTCCTGAATTTTAATAAATTATCAAATAGATCTTATTTATTTTTATTATTAATTTTTTTTAAAATTATCATTATGCCCCTCCTCCTCTCTTAAAATCAGAAAGAAAGGGAGAGGGGTATAAAGGTAATTTTAAAAAATTTTAAAAGTAAAAAATAAAAAAGAATTTATTTGATGATTTATTAAAATTCAGGTACCTCAATATTATAATATGAACCAGTATGTTATTAAGCTTTAAATTCAGAGACCTGGATATAATTAAAATCAGAATCCTGATTTTATAAAATAAATGTTAGCTAAGAGGGCACATTTTTCCAAGATCTTCAAATGAATCAAAAATATTTAATATTATTTTTTTATGTTATTAAATTTACTTTAATTTTTCTCATAATTTTTTTTTTATCAACATCATTACTTAATTTAAATATTTACAGATAGCACTCTCTAAAATTAATATTTATAAATAATATCCCTAAATAAAAAATAGTGTGTTGTATGTAAATATTAGACTTTGAGTTAAGAAGTGCTGACTATAAAAAAAACTTCTTTGAAAGCTTAGTTTAATTTAAGTTTTTTTGAATAAGAAAAAAATATTTTATTTTTAAAAATTAATAGTAAAAAATTTTATTTTAATATTAAAATGTATGTAATATGTGAAATAAAATTAATTCTAATATTTATATATATGTATTGAATGTGAAATAAAGTTAAATTTTAAAATTTATATTAGATTAAAAAAATATCTTAAATCAAATAAGGTCTGAGAGTAACATATAAATTTTCTTTTTAGGCATATTGTAACAATGAAATTAAGTAAAAATTTAATTTTTAAAACCAAAAAAAATATTTTAAAAATTTTATGATGAAACATATTTAAAATTATTTTGGTATTGATTATTCGTAATAGATATAATATCCGTTTAGTGAAAATATTTATTTTTTTAAATCAAACACGCATATTTTTATACCATGACAATCAATTGAAGTTAAGAGGATTTTATTTTTTTTGATTCAAAATTTCATTTATCATAAACATATATATCATGAGAAATCAAATTAATTTATTATATTAATAATCGTATAAAATGTGAAATAATATTAATAAGAGTTACTTATAAAAAAGTTTTATAGTTAATTTATAATTATTATTTAATCTATAATTTTTATAAATTTATGAAAAAAATATTAATATTCTTATGTTGGCAATTTGACAATAGTTTTTTTTTTTGGAATACCTACATGATAATAATTCTTAAGATTGAGTTGAGGTGTCAAGTTGGGGATTTTAAAAATTCGAGACAGAACAAAATATTATAAGTTTCAAAATTAAATAAACCAAAGTGCATTTCACTTTAAATATTTCTAAGATTATAATTTGTAGAAATAACTAAACTCATACTTGAATTGTATAATTTTGAGTTAGACCCTACTTTTAATGAGTGTCAACTTGAAGGGATGTAAATGTAATTTATCTAAATATAATGTCATATATTTTTTATCTTTAATCAATGGGTACATATTATGAACGAAATGACTAAGACTTCAAGAAAAATAGTCAAATTTTTTTTTCTAAAATAATATTACTTTAAAAAAGAAGAATAATATTATTTTGAAAAAAAGTTTTGTGGTAAAATCATTTAATGTTGATGAAAAATTATTTAAGAAGTAAGATGTTCATGACAAATTAAGGTGTTAGTTTAGCCCAAAGATTGATATGACTCAAAATTTAGTTAGAATTGAGCTTAAGTCTAGTATGTTAAGCCAAATCATGAGCGATATTTTTATAGCTTATAATTTTATTGAGACGAGTTTGAGCTATGATCGGATCGGATCGAACTTAGCTTGACTTTTACTTTTTTTAGGGATAATTACCTACATGCCACATAATTTAGTTTTATTTATGCCATACCCATCCATTCTTAGTTAATTATGCTATGCACACTCAAAACATTACAAAATTTTTCGTACACACATTTGAGTTAAAAACTTAATCAAAATTTATTTGAAAAAAAATATTCTATTAGTAAATCATTAAAATTATATTTTTACTTTTAATGATACATATTTTTTCTCTTCTTCAATACCACACTAAAGCGTTGATTTGTCCTAAAATTAATTCACGTCGCGGATGTTTCATTCCTTTGCCGTCACCTAAACATTAAGATTTTAAGATTTTCACTCAAAATATATTTAAATATTCTTAAAATAATATGATGAATGGCCCAGATTTTTTGTAATCTAATTATAATTAGGTTATTAAAAAATTATGATTACTCATTATAATAGAAATAAGTTAAAATATGTGTATGTAAGATTTCGTAATGTTTTGAGTGTGCATAGCGTAATTAACTAAGAATGGATGAGTAAGTCATAAATAAAATTAAATTGTGTGACATGTAGGTAATTATCTCTACTTTTTAATATATAGGACCTATATGCAATAAAAGCACTATTGCAGGACCCATGATGCAGTTTGTCAAAAAAATACTGTGGTGGAATACTGAATATTCTTCATGAAATATTCTCGAGCAGAACGCTACAATGACTTATGGGAGCATCTGAGCCGTCCACGTGTTCCACAATTCCATTGCAAGCTTTTGAACGGCCAGATTCAACCAATCGGATAAGAGTAAAGCGACCGCCTGACCTTCCATCACCATCACTATCTTTGGGCACTTCGCCATTTTGGGAGCTTCCTTCTCCTTCCTGCTCTCTGTGAGTATTCATTCCTCTCTCTCCTTCTACTCCTCAACTCAGACAGGTTTGCTTCAAGCTTGTCGGTCGTTTGTCTCACCAGTAATCCCTTGGTTCTCTGATCTTCGGTGGGTTTGTTCATAGTGTGTGTTCATCTCTCTTTAGAACGAGTTATCAGTTTAGGGTAGTTTGTTACTGATCTTCTCTTTTCACTTGCTTAGCATTAGCTTTACGTTTTAATGGTTTACAACACCACGCCATCTTGAATCTAGATTTTATCTCATTGACAGCTAAACTTTTTACATTCCAGCTAAAATAAGCTCAAAGATAAGGTAAACTATGAAAAACCCAATCCATAGATAATTTTTCTATCATAATCATCTTTAGGAAGAATTCTGTGTGTATGTTGTTTGGGTTGTGTTAAGTCTCTAGTTACCAAATAACCTAAAAAGTTAAGGTTGTAGTTTATGTCCCATAAGTAATTTTATATTCTAATGCACCTTTTCACGTGCAAGCTTATTTGCTTTGCAGCATAAAGTTCAACATAGATACTTTTTGTTTTTTAACCTTATGCAATTAATCATTGGAGGTCATGTCAAAGTTCAAACTTGAGACTTCCAGCTCTAATACTATGTTAAATCACTAGTTATTAACAGATCTAAAAGCTTAAGCTTGTAGGTTATGGCCTAGAAATAATATAATATTCTAACATATTGTAGTTGACCTACCAAGTTATGTTTCAGTTGAATCATCAAGACATAGGATAATTGAAGTTTTTGTTATACTGTAGAAAGGATCAACAGATTACATATTAACTTAAAGATATTCTTGAATCAGAAATCAGATAAAATATGGCTGGATCAGAAGATGGGCATCCTAGCTCAAGCTTCCCTCACTCAGTTCTCAATGAGCGCATCCTTTCTTCCATGTCACACAAGTCGGTTGCGGCTCATCCATGGCATGATTTAGAGATCGGTACCATTATTATGCACATGCTCTTCTGCATTCATCAGTTGTAATGTATATTATCTTCAATTTAGATATCATTATGAACTTGCTAACTTCATGCTATCTGATTGATGTAGGACCTGGGGCTCCAACAATTTTTAACTGTGTAAGATGTTCTCCCTTTCTAACTCCAATTTACTGTTAAGCAATATATCCTTTGTTCTTGATGAACATATTTACTTAGTTTAGTTTTACATGTTTTATTTCAGCATCTTCTTTCATTTCATATTATACTTTTGAGGAAAAATGGCGCTATATTGTTTCAACATTCAATACCTACAGCTTTAGTAATGTTGTGATATTATTTAACTTGTTAGATGTTTCACAACTTTTTTCCTTCTCCACTTTTGGTTCATATCTTGTTATTAGACTATTGTAAAAAGGTGCCAAAAATATGTTTTCTCCCAAATTACATGAGCTTGAGACACATATCAAGTTCAATGATAATCCTAACATATATGTTATTTTAGTAGTCCTACAGAATATTCGTAAAAAAGGATGTTGTACTATATGATGTAGATATATTGAAATATATTTGATAAGAAAATTTTGGTTGGGCCTTCTCTATTGCTAGAGTATTTTAGTATTTGGATAAAAATTAAGTATTTTGAATTACTTGCACTCATGTAGAGCCCTTTTTTATATGGTGAATCTCTACTCAAGTTATAATAAAAAAGTTCAAGAATGCAAATGAAATCGTGCCAAGTGAGTGTGTTTTATTTTTTCAATATTTAAAAATCAAGAAAAGCCCACTTAGTGAGTGTGAGTGTGCGCACTTTCGTGTGCATGTGAGCATGCGCATGTGTGTGCATGTGTTTGTGTGTGTTGTGTGTTTATGAGGCTTCAGCTATGCAACAACTCCAAATTCCTCTCCAAATCACAATTTTCTGTTTACACTATTGTTTTTTTCTCTTAGTTTGTCACCTTGCAACCTCAACCCATGAAATGACTTCATATTTATCTTCTATCTTCTCTTGGAAGTATAGTCCGATCAATCCAATAGTAAGAACCAATCTCTTGATATATGACTTTCCCATTCCAGTTTTAATACCCAGATGGAGATGAAATTTGACGGCTAATAACATCCTGAATGTATTTTCTCCATTATAAGAATTTTACAAAGAGAAATGCTTTGTAACTCCCATAAGTAATTCTAAACTTTAAATTTAATTAGGATTCCTATGTGACAGTGGTGCTACTGACAAAAATAACTTTTTTGCCTATGTGACACCATTGCCGCATTGCAATTTTAGTTGAATTTAAAGTTTAGGTCATTTATTGAGGATTTGCAGCATTACTCTTTTACAAATTTGCAATGTTTCAACAAGGTAAAAATTATTTGTCAAAGAAGTTTTTCTCTCAAACTTCAATTAATGCATTGAATTACAGAAACTTTAATTTATGCTTATACCTTTTGATTGGCTGCTAAAAGAAATAAAAAGTTTCACTAAGTTGAGCTGGTTTGAGTGTTGTATATATTAAAATAGAAATGCTTACTTCTTAGTTCAAAAAAATATTGCTTACTTTTTAGTTCACTTGCATATTGAACGATGCAGGTGATTGAAATAAGTAAAGGCAGCAAGGTGAAGTATGAGTTGGATAAAAACAGTGGACTCATCAAGGTATAATTCTATCCAATTTTTGCGGTAGGATATGTCTAATGAGTAGGAGGTGTAATTTTTGTCATATAGCCATTGAAATCTTTCCCGACATTAGTCAAAACTCTGAAATCCGTCCTATATGTTATTTTTGGGACCCGAGATGCTTGATCATGCCAGAAATACCTGAGAAAGAAGATAACAATGTGGCCAAAAGCATTCATAGAACTGAAAAATAATGAAATAATTGTGAAATACAATTAGTCAATGACATAGTTGAGAAATGGTGGGAAAGAATTGATCTATATATGAAATAACTTTCATAATATGGGTTTAAGCAAAACAAAGTACTACCGATATATAAATAAACGTATGCTTATAGGTGTATGTATTAAAAAAAAAGGTTAAATAACTCTTAACAGGTCATGAGTTATTATGAAGAATCAATAGTACATCCTTGAGTATATTTTGAAGTGACTCACTCAACTCACGGAAGCATTCAATCAAATTGTAGAACATGAAAAGTTCATCTGGTAATCAAACATTGATATGACATAATCACAAAATAGAGACATTCATTACATTTCATTCAATTGTATCGCTATATTACCAGATTTTGATTCAGGTTAATCGTGTTCTATACTCTTCTGTTGTGTATCCACATAACTATGGGTTCATACCACGGACCATATGTGAAGATAGTGACCCAATGGACGTAGTTGTTTTGATGCAGGTACTTTTGTTTATTAATGATAGAACTAATTTTTCGATCTCAATTTTTGAAAATTCAAGTGAGAAATTCTTCCTAATCAGGAGCCTGTTCTTCCTGGTACTTTTCTACGAGCTCGTGCCATTGGGTTGATGCCCATGATTGATCAAGTAAGTTTTGCTTTTGTATGTAAATCTTATTGTCAAATATGTTATTTGTACTGAATTTTATTTCATGATCTTTTTGTAGATATGTGATGTCAAACCTATTCATTGTTACCTTTTTAGTCTAACAAGGGTTTATCTAGTATAGTTTTTTTATTGTTCTCAATTTAGGGCGGATATGGAGCAGGTTTCGAGCTAGCTGAGCCAAATGGAAATCGAAATTTGGAGAATTTGGTGCTGCAACTTGCAGTTCCTGCTTCTCCGATGATTCTAACTAGATGCGTACCTGAGATTTCATTTCCCGCTCGGGGGGTTTATGATGGTGTCCCACTTCGGTCTCTAATTATAACAAAAGCAAGACATGCAAAACTTGCAGTTGGTTCTAAATTAATTTCAAGCCTTTCCTTGGGGCTCATGATTCTATTTGAAATCTTAGGTCCTATTTCAAATCGGCTAAAAATTGGTGCAATTTTCAGGGTTCTGTAGTTGTTATCAGCCCTGTCACTGTTGAACATGAATTTTCTTTTCATATCGAAGATTGATCTTTAGTCCTTGAAAATGGCTACCTAAGGCTTTCAACTTTAATCTTGTTAACTAGATGTCATTACTTGAAATTGTAGCTAACATAGGAATAGTTATTTGAGGTCTGAAGGACGGTCTACAAACTGATTATCTTGAGAATTACAAGCTGTTACTTGATCATCATTTCCTTTCAGGGTGAGAAGGATGATAAAATAATAGCTGTGTGCGCGGATGATCCTGAGTTTCGTCACTACAACGATATCAAGGATCTTGCGCCGCATCGGCTTGCTGAAATCCGCCGCTTCTTTGAGGATTGTATCCATCAAAAACACATGAATTTTCTCACGCACTACATCAATTTCTACAAAGCTGTTTTCATTGCCCATTTTGACTTGACTCTTTGGGGTAGACAAGAAGAATGAGAACAAAGAAGTTGCAGTGAATGACTTTCTCCCAGCTGCTGATGCTATCAAAGCAATTCAGTACTCCATGTAAGCCAAAAAAAAATACTATAAGCTATTTTGTGTATTCCAAATCTAAAATTAAGTTTTAAAACCCCTCTCCAAATGTGCATAGTCAATGCCTGACACTCTTTTGCAGGGATCTTTATGCTTCCTATATCGTCGAGTGTTTGAGGCAATGACAGACTGCAAGAAATCAATGCTTCTTGCTCGTTGCAAGCCCGAGGCAACGATGATTGAGCAAAATCAATGCTGCTTATGCTCTTGAAATGTCAACTCTGTATGTCAAATTTCTTGTTGCTAAATGCCCTGTGACCACAGAGCTAACTTCATTTGCTTGCCTAGTGATATATTCTTATTGTCCTTCACTTTTATAAACTGATGGCAGCCTCATTTGCTGTTTTTCCTTCACTTGAGGAACATCTCCAGCTTTAGTTATGCATTGAGCTTTATTTAGTTTGAGTTTTCATCATTGTTGTTGTAGTTTTTATTTTTATTTTACTATTTTTACTAATTAATGTGATTGAATTCTTAAAAGCTTGTTTGTTTGCAATGCTATGTTTGAGTTTGGGACAATAGACTGTAAGTTTATATTTGAGTTTAAGACTGACAGAAGTGTAGTTTTGAATCTTTTTGATTTAGTTTTAGTTTTTGATATTTTTGTTCCTTGCAAAATAAAATTAATTTTTATTATTAAAAATTTTTGTTAGATGTAGAATAAAATTAATTTTTAATATCTCAATTTTCTGAGAATGTTGAATTAATATAAATATTTAAGATGGATGGGTTTGAGATGTTTTGGAGCTCCAAACAAATATTTTGGTTTGGTTTTATTTTGCGTTTTGAAAAAAGAAAGTGTTGTTCTCAATGAGATATTGAGATGAATTTTAGTTCGTTGTAATCCTGATAGGTTATAGTTTATCTTATTTGAAGATATTAATTATTTAATTTGATGATATATTTAAATAATATAATAATAAATAATAAAATTTTTATTCATAAATATTATTTTATTTGCTAATATGTCAATGATGATGATGAAGTCAGAATATGAGAGTTAGAAGGGGCACAGGCATTTAATTTCATGGTAAAAATGTATGTAAAAACTTATTGATTCACCATAATTTATTATATAATGATATCGAAGAAAATAAATAATAAATAATTTAAATATTTAAAAAACATTAATGTTAATTAATATTAATATTTAAATGATATTATGAGTTTTGATTTGTGTCTTCGTAGGCATTATGCGTTGTTATCAAATTTCATTGATTGTTCTTATGAGTCTCGTAACGAGAAATAAAGAATATTATTAATTTTCTAAGCATATAAATTTTTAGTGACAATACTCAAGCTAATACGTGTTTTCTATTTTTTCAACAATAATTAACAGGTCAATAATAATAATAATGATGATCAGTTTCAGTTATATAACTCATCGAGAGGATTCGATAACTTGGATTAGCCCTCTTATTTGACAATATTCGATAACTTTGGCCCTATTTGGTGCGAGGACCAAATCAGGACTAAAGTGATACTAATTTAAAAAACAACAATAATAATAATAAATAAAATTTTTTAATCATTCTACACAAATTTTAATATAAAAAAAATATTATTTTACTTCACATGCTCAATAATTTTTAATAAAAATATATACTTTATTTTACATCCTAGACCAAAATATTCGAATCGAGTATTTTGATATAGGATGTAAAATAAAATTAATTTTTTATTGAAAATTATTGAGTATGTGAAGTAAATTGATATTTTTTTTATATTAGAATTTGTGTAGAATGATTAAAAATTTTTATTTATTATTATTATTATTATTTTTAAATTAGTATCATTTTGGTCCTAATTTAGTCCTCGTGCCAAATAAGACCTTTATGTTAGAAGTGCTTTCTCTAGAGCAGTCAAATAATTTCGAGAGTCTGCTTATTGGATGATGGTTTGTGCCGTTATAAGTATTTCGGCTAACTGTAGTTTAGTAGTTGCAAATTATGAGTATCTTTTGCATCAATTTATCAATAATCAGTATGTTTTACAATTTCTTTTTCAGAAATGAGCCAACACGTCAGGATGATTTTTTTAATTTAAATATATTTAATTAACTAATTAACTAATTGCATAATTAAAAAAAAACTTAACATAACATATATATATATATATTTTCAGTTACATAAATTAATTGAAAATCAAATTAAATTTTGGATCAGTTAAAGTCAATTTAATTCAAACGAGTCGAGTAATGATTCGATTACATTGCTTAGTATTTTAATTGATCAATGACCCGATGAGTCAAGCTTGGCTTGAATTAAGATGGATTGAACTCGTCTATCTAAATCTTAGATCGAAATTTTTAAATTCAGCGCCGAGCTGATGTCAAATCGGCTCGTGATCGGATTGCTAACAACCCTAAAATCAATTTGATATATCTTTTATTCTTTATTTATTAGAATCCTCCCTTGTGCTTATTCTAAATCAACTCAAAACTTAGATGATATTGATAAAAACAAATTATGAGAGAAATATTCTGATTTGAAATAAATAAAATTATAGTATAATATAAATAGTTAAGAGTAATTTCTAGCTATTTTCACTAATTTGACCTTTTTTAAGCAACTTAAAATGATTTAAAATAAGAAAATGCCGGCATATTTTGATCTAAGATTTTGAGCTGATATGGAGTCGCCTCAATTAACATCATAGTCGCTTGAATTAAATTCTAAGCTAAATTTGACGAAATTAATCTTTGTTTTTTTTTATTAAAAAAAATTAGGAATAATTACATACATGTCACACCATTTCGCTTTATTTATGCGTTACTCATCTATTCTTAGTTAATTACGCTATGCATACTCAAAACATTATAAAATCTTACATACACACACTTTCACTTGTTTTTATTATGATGAGCAATTATAATTTTTCAATAATCTAACTATAGTTAGGTTATAAAAAATCTGAACCGTTCATCATATTATTTTAAGGATATTTAAATATATTTTGAGTGAAAATCTTAAGATTTTGATGTTTAGATTGTGGTAAGGGAAGGAAACATCTGCGACGTGAATTGATTTTAGGACAGATCAGCGCTTTAGTGTGATATCGAGAAAGAAAAAATATATATACTATTAAGGGTAAAAATATAATTTTAATGATTTACTAACGAAATATTTTTTTTTTCAAATAAATTTTGTCTATATTTTAACTTAAGTGTGTGTATGTAAGATTTTATAATGTTTTGAGTATGCATAGCGTAATTAACTAAGAATGGATAGGTAATACATAAATAAAGTGAAATGGTGGCATGCCGGTAATTATCCCAAAAAATTATTGGAGTTTCTAAAATTTATGTTTTTTATTAAATATATACGCATATTAATATTATGCTAATTTGCATATGACCATTCAAATAAATTAATATTGAGTTTAATTAATGACTTTTTATCAATTTATTTTGCTTATTTGATAAACTAGTAGGAATATATATGTGATATTGACACGTGTCAATCAGTATTTTTTAACAAATATATATTATGTTTATATATATAAAAGTTAATTACGTTCTTCATCACCTTCATTCTCATTTGCTCAGCTTTCTGTTCCATCTCGCCGCCGACGTGCTGCCGCCGGAATACCTCGCCGGAGCTGCCATTTACGACCTTCTTCTTCTGGTTAGTATGCTGTTCATGAAATTTATTAATTCGCACTAATGTATAATTAAAATAAGGGCAAATTAGTTTCTGATTTAAGGGTTATTATTTTATATTTTTAAAATTATAACATCGGAGTCCCTAGGTTTTCAAAAATATCACCTT
>JAEMOT010002747.1:562772-582913 GCA_019297695.1 Apostasia ramifera | reverse complement strand
CAGCGCGGTGACGGCGCGGCTGCCAAATCTGGTGGAGAGAGGGAAGGTAAAGATATAATGGTAATTTTAATATTTTTTAATAATAAAAAAAAAGAACCCAGATGATATATTTTTGAAAAACTAGGGACCCCGATATTATAATTTTAAAAATGTGAATCTGTGTGATAATAACCCTTAAACTCAAGAATTTGGGTGTAATTTGCCCCTTAAATAATAATCTAATATTTTATTTGTGATTAGAGTTGACTAACTATTAAAATTTATTTAAAACCCAAACCCCTCTACTTACTGATTTGCATTTTAAATTAATTCTGAGTTCTTACAGAATTTACATACCGTGCTACTTTTTAAAAATTAAAACCGGCTCAAAAATATTCGTAAGTATATAGATATTCGTGTATTTAGTGTTTTTGCTCGTTATAAAATAACAGAATATAGAATATTTTGATCGTGTTCAATCTTGAGCTAATTGACATGTTCTTTCATCCGGATCAACTTTGTATTTCTTTAAATAATTTATTTAATTTCCTAACTAAAATTTCTATTTTTTTTTTCTATAAAAGTTAATTAACTCTTCTTCTATCATTCATTAACGTTCTCCACCATTTTCAAAGCTCATAATTTTCTTGAACTAATCTCGTCGCTGGCCACCTCGGCGTCACGAAGAAGAAGGTACTACTGTTATCCACTGTTAACTTTCAGTAATCAGTAAGTATTCAAGTGACTGATTAAACTTCATTTTTTATTTGTATTTTTTTTTTTTGTGCTTGAATGCCTTTAATTAATGATCTTCTCTTTCGTTTAGCTTCTCTTAGCTCTTCGTTCTATCCCACTATCTGATCTCTTCGATCTATCTTTTTCCGACACATCGCCGCTAAAATATCTCGATCATACTGTCATTCTCAACTTTTTTATTCTAGTTAGTATGTTAGTTCAAAATATTCATTAATTCATAATAATATAATCAAAATAATCTAATATTTTTTTAGTGGTAAAATATAAATAATGTTTTATATTGAATTTTATGTATAATATGATATTTTGTTTAAAATTAATAGATTAATTTTAATTTGATCAAATAAATAGACCCATGTATAAAAATTTAAAAATATCTCATTATCTCTACTAGATAATTTACAAATTAATATAATTTATTATGATTATTATATTAACTATTTATTCTCCAAACATCTTCCGTTCTCAAAAAAATTATTGGATTCGGATGACTCATCATTTGAATGCCCAATCAGAGGGTACCACGTATGCTCGAAACCAGCTATATGGCACACGTGATATCCTTTGGTTGGATTCCGGACAGTGCGCCGTCACCATCCGGACCCAATAACTTCTCCCGTCCTGGTCTCCTTGCAGAGCTCCCTGCAGGAGCTCCGCAGTAGGCCATCTCACCACCTTGGGCACTGGTGGGTACACGTGTAACTATTTTTTTTTAATTAATAGAGTTTAATGATATTTTTAATTTTATATGGTAATTGAAAATCAATCAAAAGTTAATTAATGAACAAATTTTTGAAAAATTTAAAATTAATCACCCAAAAATACTTTTCATAGCTTCGTATTTTGATCATGTCTAATCTTGAGTACAATGATTAAATTGAGTCACACCAAAATCGACTTGATTCAATATAAATTTTGCATTTCGATGCTAACCGTTGTAACTCCCTCTTTTGGACTGACATCAACCGTAAGAAAAGTTTCTCAATTTAAAATCAAGAAATATAATTCTTGAGTACAATTTTATTAGGGTTAATATAAAATTAAATGATTCAAAATTGGTATATCCCTCAAGCAGATAGATTAGTTTAGCATGTTGGTCTACTAGAAAAAAACAGTACACCTTTCTGTTTGGTGCGAGGTCTAAAATCAGGATCAAAATAATACTAATTTAAAATATAACAATAATAATAATAATAATAAATAAAATTTTTTAATCATTCTACATAAATTCTAGTATGAAAAAAATATTATTTTATTTCACATACTCAATAATTTTTAATAAAATATTAATTTTATTTCACATTTTAGGCCTAAATATTCGAATCAAGTATTTTGATTTAAGATGTGAAATAAAATTAATATTTTTATTAAAAATTATTTAGTATGTGAAGTAAAATAATATTTTTTTATATTAAAATTTGTGTAGAATGATTAAAAAAAATTATTTATTATTATCATTATTGTTTTTTAAACTAGTACTATTTTGGTCCTTATTTTACTCCTCGTGCCAAACAGGACAATATTTCTCTTTCTAGATACAAATTATTTTTATGTTTTTTTAGCAAATCTTGATTCGGATTAGCTCAAAATCGAGCATCACTTGAGTTGAGTCAATTTAAATCGAATCAACTCTGATTCTGGACCGAATCAACTCGGAAAGAGCGGGCTCGAAATTTTCACTTTATAGTTGCTTGTGACTCGCTCGAAATTAGTCCAATAATAGCCCAAGATACATTAACTGAAAGCTGATTATCGATTGATTTTCATTTCTTAACATGATATATATTTAATTTGCATGCTCTTTATATGTTTTATTAATCTTCAATTTACATTGTAAGTTGAATTTTTTTGCAGCACGTGGTATGCAAAAGAGATGGGGGCGAATCGAAAGAGGCCATGGACTATGGCAGAGGACCAAGTTTTGCTTGAATATCTAGCGAAGCACAATACTGAAAATTGGGTCACTATTGCAAAGAACAGTGGCCTATGACAGTAGAAGATGTCATTTTCGATGGGTAACTCATCTTGATCCACAACTAAAAAAGGAACCCATCTCACCAGACGAGGAGACGATAATTATTAATCTATTAATATTCTATGTAATTAATGTCTTTCATCTTATTCATGCTCATATATTTTTATTATTTTTGATAATTTGCAATTGCCTGGAAGGACTGATAATGAGATAAAGAATTACTGGAATACTAGAATTAAACGGTGTAAGAAGTTGGCACAACCACTCTACCCTCCTGACATTCAACGCCGAGTACTTAACCAAAGCAACCGTTCTCCTTCAGCACCAGTAGTGCCCCCAGCAAGGGAATTTTCACTCGTTGCTTTGCATCAACTACAGCCAGTGTTACGGCTAACATCATCCTCTGATGTATCTACACATTTGCCTCCATTTCTGTTGTTGCCTCTCAACGATAATATGGATTTTCAGGTAACATTTTCGACTTTTTCTGTAGCAACTAAAAACCTTCGAGCGAAAATATTCAAGCTAATATATGTTTTTTCTGTTCATCGATAATGATTAACAGGTTAATCACAATAATAGTGATCAGTTTCAGCTTCACAACTGGTCAGAATTTGGTAGTCTGCAATCGCCACCACTGGACCTACTATCACCATATCCACATCATTCAAACTCAGCATTTGCAAACTCCCAAGTGCAAGGGATATATGAAGAGGAAACTTTAGATGCACAGCTACTCAACTGGCAAAGATCATATGCATATGATGTTAAGATTTGTTGGCTATTGATTCACCGATTCAGACTAACAATAACTTCGGTAAGTGATCTAGTTAATGTGCCCTAGTCCAATTTAGACGACCACATTTACTCTTATGTGCTAGTATGAGGTTAAACTAGCTTCCAATTTAATGCTAAATTTAGAAATAATTCCACAAATAATTGTGAAAATATATTTTTCATACTTTTATCTCTTCATTTTAGGGTATTTTCCAAAAAATCAAGTAAACAAGGAGATATTACCAACAGATCAGAAGACCATGACTATGACAACAAGCACAATAAAACAAGGGAAGATACCTGGGTCACTTGATCAACTCGAGCTACTATCGTTGTCACCAGTTGATCCATTATCGCCATCTTTTTGGGATAATTTGGATCAGCTCCCTCCTTTGACATTATCAGATGATTTTATGCTAGAAGTGATTCCTCTGGAGCAGTCAAATAATTCCAAGAGTCTACTCTTTGGGTGATGGTTTGTGCCATTACAAGTATTTCGGCTAACTGTGGTTTAGTAGTTGTAAGTTGTCACTAATTGTAGACAATTTATTTATACAATTTGAGTATCTTTTGCATCAATTTTTTCAACAATAAACTAACATAGCAGGTAGATTACTGAATTGTATATATTAAAAATATGGAATTATGTTTGTAGCCAGTTTGAATACTTCTCTTCTTCCATTATCTGTAAAAATTTCATATAAGGGAATATCTGGCTCCAATGTTGCTCCACTCCTTACTATCCCAAATAAGAACTCAAGTACTTCACCTGTTAATTGTGTGGAATTAAAAAAGGAGGGGATTTCAAAAGAAAAAACAAGGATCTTGAGTTAATCTTATATGGAAGATTGAAACAATAGCTTTGATATGAAACAGAAGCTTCACCTAGATTGCTGTAGCTATTAACTGACATTTCTCTATAGTTCATTGAAGGCTTATTTACCTTCCCCCCATGGCAAACATACAGACTTGTTGATGGCAAAATGTGGATCTTGGAATCAACAGTACATGGTGTTCAGTTAAAGGGGTTAGAATGTTAAAGGGGGAGAATGACATCCGGAGTAACACACAGGAATTTAAGGTAGTTCAGGGAGAAGATCCCCTATGTCCACCGGGCGTCAATGAGGAAATTTTACTAAAAGAGGATCTGGTCGGAGTGACCAGTACAAGGAAGATTACAAGCAATGTCTATTCTCTTTTGTAGAGAGATTTACAAGTATATCAGGGTGTATTCTAGGTGATTGTCGTGACTTTGTCTGGTTCGTCCCCTTCTCCTTCCTCCTTCTCCTTCCTGCCCCCTCCTCCTCGGCATGGCTCGCCGGGAGTATATATAGGAGAGTTGCAGTGGAGTCCGGCGGATTCGCCGGGATGAGTGTTCGGATTCGCTGGCGCATGGTGATATGAAGAGAGAGTTTTAGTATTTAATAAAATTTTAATATTAAAAATAAAAAATAAATTGATTTATATATTACATTTGATTTAAGAATTTAAATATTAAATTTTAAAATTATAAGGTGGTGATATTATGCCATAAATGTAATAATCTTATTGTACGTGTAATGACTTCAACTATTGAGTCATATGTGTTCAAATTAATTGCCAATAAGAAAAATTTACTAAAAATTAGTCTTCTTTTATAATGTAATTTTTATTTAAATTTTTAATATCAAAAAATTTTCCACCCATTTAAAACGTACGATATTATAATATCGAACCTCCAACTACTAATGCTAAGTAAAGCTCCTCTAACTCAAATATGAAATGAGTGCAACAAAATTTTTAATTTCACTTCACAACTAACATATATTAAAAATAAATTTATTTCACTCTTGATATAAATTTTAAAATTAAATATTAATTTTATTTCATATCTAATATATATTTTAATAAAAATTTTAATTTTATTTAGGATAAATTATACGAAGTCATATTATTATGCTAATCACCTTTTCAAAGATTTAATTTCTCAGTACTAAATTTTAATCATCAATAAATCTTTTTTAAATTTTTATTATTAATTTTTTTTTAATTATTATTCTACCCTCCACTCTCTCTCATATTGTGGGCTGGCATTGGTGGAGGAGACATGTGATAACCCTCTTAAAAACTACCTGTTAATTTTATATATTTTTTTGGGTCTAATATAAGTATATATATATATATATATATATATATATATATATAACTTGAGAGTTTCAAAATAATTAATGCATTAAAAATAAAAATTGTACATATTAGTTTTAATAAAATATTTTTTCTATAAAACTTTCTTGCCTCTTTCTCCCACCAGCTGTACTAAATAGGAAGTTTTCCTTTGCCTTCCTCCCACTTACCATCTCCCAGCCACCAACGGATTTTACCCTATTAAATTTATTTTTTCCTATAAATAAGTTTTAGATCCCTCAAGAGAAAATCACAATTTTTAGTTTTATTTTGATACCCTTACCCTCTTCTGAATAGCCTAATCTATCTTGGTGTGATTTTCCATTTTCTTTTTTCAGCAATGAGACTCTGTTAGAAGAGTTAAGTATCCTAATCTTATTGAGTTTAAATTATATCGGTAATTTTTCTTATTGACTCAATTTAATTAGTTTAACCAAAGTTTAACATGTGATTAATCTATTTAATCCATGTCAACTAGCTTAACCCGTATCAACTTCTTAACCCGTATCAACTTCTTAACCCATGTCGACCTATTTAACCCTGTCAACCCACTTAACTTGAAAATTCAAGTTCTGTTCCGGAAATTATTTGAATCCGATTCTATTTATTTTGAACAATAGTTGATGAAAGATATTATAACATTAACATAATAAGCTTGATGCTGATATTCTACTAGGCTTTATGTCGAGATATTATACTGAATTATATTTGATTCATGTATACTGAGATATAAAATGATGTGATGCACTGGGATTTCGATGGTTGACGAACCACCTTCTGGACACATAGCATTGTGTGGGGGACATATCTACATCTTATTATTCTATTGTCACACTGGTGATATATCTGCTATTTTTGTCATTACACTAGTGATGTATATCTGCTGATTTTAATCATTTATTGATATAAAATTTATTATATATTAATCCATATGCAAAGCATGATATATGATAATATTATAAGATGACAAGATGATATTATAAAGGTATTCTGATATTCTAATTTGTTGATTTTTTGAGCTATAAAATCCCACCTGGCCCAATATAAGGTGGAGGTTATTTACTTTGTTTGAGTGACTGACTTGTTATTTTTTAAGTAAATAATTTACTATTAGAAAACGAGAACTACAAAATCTTAAAAGATGGTGTTTTCCTACGTTCCATATAGTCTCACTAATATTTGCCTTTTTCTCCACTGCAGTTGCCGCTCATTATAATCCTCCATTCTTCTCGCCTAGGTCCTTGTCTTTCTTACACCATGACAACTATCATTGCCAAGTCCAATTGGTAGCTGATGCTGCCCCTATAATCCTCCTCCCTTCTGTTTCTCATACCTCCACTTTCTCGATCACATACAACAACAATCATGTAGTGATGACAACGAGGGTAGGCAATTGTGTCAAGCTAAAGATGGTAGCTTTAAGCCAGTGGCAAGCTGGCAACAACGATGAGTTAGAGAATTGAAGAGATAATGACTAGTGAGAGAAATAAAATTGAAAAGGGCTGAGAGCATAATAGTAAAAGATATATTTTATAATATAAAAAATTGTTAAAATACTTTTAATGAAAAACATTATAGAATCTTTCAAATTAGACACGGGAGAGAGTTTTTTTGGGCAAAAAAACTTTTTGTGCATTTTATTGATAAAAAAATTGAGATAATATATTGTATATTCTGAGACTAATAAGAAAAAATGAATGGGATTACCTAAATATTAAAATTAAGTTAATCATAAAGTACTTTTAATGAAAATATTTAATATTATTAAATTGAAATAAGAGTAATAATTACAAGAAATGATTAAAAAAATGAATAGTTGTTTAAAGGAATTTTGGAAGCATTGATAAATTTGTAGGATCTGTCAAAAAATATATGATTCAATATATATTTCATCACTTTTATTAAAAAATAAAAAAAATAAATAATTGATCCTAAAATATCATAACTCCATTTTTTTCTCACCGACCAGCGCACCCAGACTGGAATCAATCATTTTTTGTGAAACGTGGCCTTTCGTGATTGGTTCCTTTTACGCCCAGTCAGCGTTTGACGGCGCCCCGCGTCCAACCCATCTCGCACGAGCCTTCACACGTGCCGCACGTGATGGGCTCTGTACCATTCGGCGAAAGCGACAAAACCGCAGGGTGGATGTTCCCGTACCGACGCCGAAAATCCTGTGTGATAACTAAAGAAAAATTTTGTTACGGTCGCTCAATCTTCGTTGAAATTACATCACGATTCGTGCTTTTCTTCTTTCCTGCGCTACTCATGAAGGAAATCTAACGGCTCCCAAAAAAAAAAAAAACTTCAAGCCCTGTTTATTGGAAATTTAAATTATATTAAAAATTATATAGAATGTGATATAAAGTAAATTTTTTATATTAAAATTTAAAATTTTATAATATATTAAAAATAAAAAATAATTTTTTTAATAAAATAATTAGAGACTATTTTAGTCATGATTATAGCTAAAATGACTTTCAACCAAATAAAGTCTTATAATCTATCTGTTGAGGCCAGAAAATAGAAAAAAAATACCGCTACAATCTTAATTAACAAATTAATTAATCGTAATTTAAAATTTTAATTTTCTAAATTATTTAGTGTCAATTAAGTTTTAGTGGAGCTTCTTTTACCTTAATGGTGAGAAATTTTATCTAAAAATAAATAGTTACGAGTTCAAATCTATATTACTGTAATTTTAAATTGGGATAAAAGAATTATAGTGTTTAAAGATAAATAATTAAAAATAAAAAAATAAATTTTAATTTACTAAATAAATTAATAAATTGAAATTTTAAATGTATTCGATTTTTCATAGAAAAAATAAAATGGCAAATTTATTAAATATAAATGAAAATTGTTGCTATAAGAATTCTACTAGCTAGTAACACATTAAAAGTAGTATAATTAACACAATAAATTGTCATGGGAGAGATTTCAGCATGAAAATCAGCCACAATTGGGAAACCATGGCATCATTTGAGGTGATTTTAAATCTTTGTAATTCAAAAGATTGAGGTACAAATTACATAAAAGGAAAATAAAAAAAATAAAAATTGAGGTTATTTGAACGATTGACGGTAAAAAAAAAAGACCACCTACACGTACTTCTTATTTATATTAAAACCACCACATACTTATATAAAATAAAGCTATTATCAGTATTCCCTTGTTGATTCAGTGAAATACTCAAGCACACGTGATCGTTGTATACTATAAGGAAAACACATATTAGCATCATTATTAGCATCAGACTAGTAGTTGACATTAATAATTAATATCAATGATAGTTTTTTGACAGGTTAAATTGTCAGCGAAGCTTTT
This sequence comes from Apostasia ramifera, assembly GCA_019297695.1. NCBI lineage: Eukaryota > Viridiplantae > Streptophyta > Magnoliopsida > Asparagales > Orchidaceae > Apostasia > Apostasia ramifera. The sequence goes on along the minus strand of JAEMOT010002747.1, from coordinate 573,936 downwards.
AGCATCTATTACAAATTCTAATATTGATTTATGCTTTAGCATCTGTTTACCTGATGCTTAAATTGCTATTAGTGTCGAAAGAATTCATAGACGCTAATAATAATGTCAGCATCAGCTATCTCGATGCTGAAGCTGTCAATAGCATTGGATCGCTCACTAATACAAATGTTAAAAAAATTCAATCCTAAACACGCCAAATTTGATATTGGGAGAGATTTGATATTATTTGTCTTTGTGAATTTTGAGGTAGTCTAGTGTTCATCTACTATTGTTGTTAGACTCATTGTAAATCCTAGCAAGCAGTCTAATTCATTGTCTGCTCTTTGACTTCGTAAGATTTAATTAGAGTGTTTCGTCCTCGTGAGTGACAACTGCTAACCATTATGCCATATTACTTGCTGGATGCACAGCTCAAATAGTGAGTATATTGATATCGAGGTATAAGTTATTTTTTGTTATCACCAATTGATATTCCTCGTTGTTGCACTGAACTCTTTGATATCAAAAATAATTATATTATACATTGTATGTCATGTATTGGTTTTATCTTTAAACATAATGTGATATTTAATGCATTGGTTAATAAAATTTACGGTGAGTGCAATATTATTGTAAGATTTCATTAGTGTATATGAGTCACACTTTATTTGTCATGAAATATTTTGATTTATGATCATTAGTTTAATGGTACTAATTTAAAAAAAAAAATGGTGGCATTGATTTTTATTTTGAAATATTCTACTCGAAATATCTAATTTCTTCTTATGGAGATTGCTTGTCAAAAAATTAAAAATAATTTTTATAAAAAAATTAAAAAAATAAATTTTTTGTTAGGCTTATAGTGCTGACTGATGTAGTTTTATTGTTGATACGTGTATAATTTTCAAAAAAATAATTTAGGAGGCCTAGTGGAATTTTCTGCTATTTTTAATGAAATAGAGCAGTTAACTTTTTTTTACTATTATTTGAAATATTAGTTAATTTTAATTAAAATTTATTAAAAATTGAAAAATCTATTAGCCTTTTATTTATTTATTTATACAAGAAAGGATAAATTATATTAGGCTCTCTGGGGCCCCACCATTTAATTAATTGCATATAGGTCTCACACTTATTTTGTAAATTTCAGAATGGTCTTTAAGTTAAGTTTATCTCATTTGACAAAATTCTTGAATTTTATGTTGATTTTTTGTTTAATTTTCAAAATTAATGTCATGCAAAATGTCTTTAATACTCTCGTACTTATATATAGATCACATACATATTTTTAATATAATTTTATTAGTTTAATTGCTCATCCCACATCTTAATTTCTTATATATTATAAATTTAGTAAATAATTGAAAAATTATTCGATTCAGATCAGAACCCTACCTATTACGTATATTATAAACTCTATTCTGTTCATATGTGGTAAGTATAATTTTTCTTAATTATGGGAGGTGTTATAAATATTTCAAGTAATTTTAATGAAAATAATAATATAAAAAAGAACTTAAGGATCTAAATGCAAGTAATTAAAATTTGAGATTTGCAAGAAAACATTAAATAAAATATTGATAAGGTACTCAATTGTAACCGGCAAACTCAAGTATATGAAGCCTGTCAATAGATCAGATCATGACTCGATCCGATTCGAGTTCCGATCCGATTAAATCCCCAAATAAATTTTTTTTTGATCCGTCAATCTGCCCCGTTTACTGAGCCGATCCATTTACAAATAAATGGATCGGATATGGATCACTATTGACCCGACCCGATTAAAATCCAATCCGTTTATGTAATCTAATTTGTAGTTCGTACAGGGTTATATTGTGGCTAATAATCTTTTTGTTGGAAGGTTCAAGTAAAGAGCGTCACTATAATTAATTAATAAAAGATTCTTACATATTATATTAGCAGATTATAATTTATAATGCTCAGTTTATATTTCACAATATATATATATATATATTACAAATACTATTTTTTATATTAAAATATTTAATTAATCTATAAAATTATAATATTCTTCCCTTATTTTATTTCTAATAAATTTAACATTATTTTAAATTTGATTATGAAAATTACTTAAAAATAACTACTTTTATTGTAAATGGATTAAATCCGAAAATTCGAGTTTTGAACCGATCCGATTTCCAACCCGAGAGGATATGGATCAACCATGACCCGATCCGACATATATGGATTTGGATCCGGGTCGGAGTCAACCCGACCCGAATCCGATCCATTGACAGGCCTAATATGAATGCAAGTAATTAAAATCTGGGGCCGTTTAGAATGGGACGTTCTGCTGGGACCCGGATGTAATTTTACCAAAAAGAGGAAAAAGATCAGTAATTATGAGAAGTTCGAATAATGATTTTAAAACTGCAACTCGCAGAAAATTCCACAGGGTGACGACGCGATCGTCTCTCTCTCTCTCTCTCTCTCTCTCTCTCTCTCCCTCCATCTGTGCGTTCTCTCTCTGTCTCTCATCTCCCTCTCTGTCTCTCCGCGTATTTGAAATTGCAATTGAATAAGCCAGCAAGCGGCTTTGGTTCGATTCTTTTTGTCTTCCAGAAGAACCCGATCGAATACGGTCGCTGGTCGCTTTCTGGCTCTATCCATACCGGATCCAGCACGAGTTTTTGTGTTTTAGATCTTTGTGTTCGAGGGGATATCAAGCATGAGCTGTGGCCTTTGCGTATTCAGGTGCTTTTAGCTTTCTTGTTTGAGCTGTCTTGCGATCAGTTGACTAGATTGGATAGCTTCTGGTTGCAGGTTGCGGCCGGCGGTCTGATGATTGTGGCTAGAAGAGGAGCTACTTCTTTTGCTTTCTTTGCCCTCTGATTTGCTTACTCTCTTGCTATTCTAGAATGGGGTCTCGATTTTCCAAGCTAGTAGCTTGCTGCCGGGGCTCGCAACCCAAAGGGATGGTTCTCGAAGCTCCAGAAATCGGTAAGGTGTCGAGTTTGGACGATTGATTGTTTGTTTCTATGTGGGATTGGTGAAGGTGGAGGTTTTTATTGTTGCAGTGAGTGAGGAGAAGGGCGATGCTTACGACCTGCCGCCATTCCAGGAGTTCTCTTTTGAGCAGCTCAGGCTTGCCACATCTGGGTTTGCGGGAGAGAATATTGTCTCAGAGCATGGGGAGAAGGCTCCCAATGTGGTTTACAAGGGTAAGCTGGATGCGCAGAGGAGGGTTGCAGTGAAGAGGTTTAACAGATCTGCGTGGCCCGATCCACGCCAGTTCTTGGTATGGACCTCTGACTATTTTTATGGCATTTCATTGCAAAGCCTCCATGATAGATAGCGCTTCATTAGGAAATCTTCAGGATGCGTAGCGAAAGCAAATTCCTTGAATGATTTCATTCCTTGGACTGCATAACGGAAAAATAATATATAGGTGCTTACATGAACCACATTAGTCGTGCAAGGCAGTAGGGATTTGTGTTCATGTTGTTTTAACCTTAACCTGGGTTATGGATGGAAAAAATTGCCTACTATATTTCAATATTAATAGCAATAAGATTTGAACATGGTCCTAGAATCTTTTTAGTCTTGGCAAGGGGGAGAGTAGGATTCCTCAACACTTAGTCGAAGAAAATGAAGAAATCACAAGGAGACAACAAATGATTTGCAAATGGAGTAACAATCAAATAACTAAATGAACATTGGATTTACCTGAAAACCTTTGTGGGAAAAACCATGGAGAGAACAACTTCAATGATTTCACAAAGAAATTACATGAGAATTACTATAGTGAAGGAGGAGACTCAAAAAAAAAAAACAACAATCAAATGCGTCCATTGTCCCTTTATAGTAGTAAATTCGGGGGTTAGATATGAATGAAATTACAAATTAACTTTCCATAAAACTCCTTAATCATCCGCTAGTTACACACTTTTTGCATGATCATTGAGCTTATTGTTTTTCGATTTGTGGATGAAAACAAAAGGTACCTAGACAAAAACTTCACATAAAAACGTTTCAAGAACACATCTCGAAAAACATGTCTACTTATCTGTTCGTTTTCCAAAGTACAACTCTGCTTTGAGTTTGTTGTTCGATTCTAAAGTTTTGACATCTTATTTTTGCATTAGAGAACACTTCTTGAAGTTCCATGATGATGTCAAATAAGTCAACTAATGGTTATAGTTTTGTTAACTCATTGTTGTCAAATACATTGAATTCGGTTTAATTCTTGAACTTGATCAATAATGTCACATAATTCTCTATCCTAAAAATTCAAAGTCACATTCAACAACTCTCCACTTTGACTTAAATTCCTCCACACAACTTCTCTTGCTCTCACCAACACCACTCAATAGTGATTGAAAAGAAAGTTGAACAGTGTTCGAACTTCTCTCCAATTAGAACTTTGAGCCATCACAACCTCTATGATTGTCATAAACTTCACCTTTGCGGTGGACAATGCATTTGTTAGCTCCACAGAGTAAAGACAAAACAAGTAAGACATTCTCTTCTATCAGAGATCTCGAACATAAGCTAAGTAAACACACCAAACTATTAATGAGTTCTCGGCCTCAAGCTATAGAAATGTTCTAGCATCCTTCGAGGATACCGCCTAATCCACTTGATGGGTTGTCAATGCTGATTTCTTGGGTTTTCCTTGTATAAGATGATGTTGAGTTCATGTCATGTACATCAAGATGCTCGCTGCACTCCTCATACGGAGCAACTACTTGTCCTTAGTCTTCAGCATCTATTTCGTTGGAAGTTGAAAATGTGTCGACAATGACTTAGAAATTTGCTTAATGTCATATTGAATCTTTCCAAGACTTTAAGGAGGTAGTTTTTATAAGAAATCCACAACTTCTGTCTCTTCATTTTCTATGAATCTTTAGGCAAGAATCTACTGTATTGCATCTAAATATTTCGCTTCAAATTTATGCCCCCTAAAGATTTTTTTTTAGTTTTCAACTTTGACATTCCTTCTTGAAGCAGTGAGAATGTCGTCCATGTGTAGAAGTAAATAGACATGCAAAATGTCTTGCAACTTATTTAAATAGACATATCTGTCAATAAGGCTGTTAACGATCTGATTTTGAGTCGAGCCAACATCGGCTTCGAATTGTGGTTCAAAAGCCTTTGATTTTGAGCCAGCTCGGATCAACTTTTATCGATCATGAGCCTGGCTCTAAATAAAAAAATATTTTCAAATTTTTATTTAAAATTTGAGATTTAAATTTAAAAATTTTGATTTAAAATTTGAGAATTCATCAAGAAATTTGACAAATATTTTAGTGGATCTTCATCTTTACCAAGTTTTGCTCTTTATATAAGGGAGGCTCTTCAAGAACCTCTTCAATTGCAGAATGTAGGACTAAAACTTTTTCCTTTTTAAAAGGATTTCGGACTTGCACATTAGGAAGAACAAGTAAAACTCCAACCACTGCGGAACAATTACAGATCCATTAATGGATACTAAATATATATGTATTTTCAATTCACGATTATTTATTTTTTTTAAAATTGATTTAATCTTGGGCTGGTTCGATCTGATTTATTGCTGTCTCGAGATCGATAAAAAAAACTCCGAACTACAAAAATGGTTCATTAGTTGGCTCATTCGGATCACTTCGATTTCGACTCGATCCAAAATTTGATTCAATTTTAGAATGCTCTTCAATCTTTGAGCCAAACTACAGCCGTATCTATCAACATTACATCTAGAAAACCTATAATTGAGAATACAAGAGGTGGATTCTAATGTAGTGACATGAAAACTACTTTAAGATATACAAAAGGCTATACAATCGGCACTTTGGGTCCTTAATTCCAACTACCTTGAACCCATTTGGGTGGTATGTGTAGTTCTCCTCATCCAGCTCATTATAGAAAATAGTTCCTACATCAAGTTTCCATGTCGAATTGGGCTACCAACACAAGAAAGATGTGAATTGATGTGTTTCACAACTAGAGAGTATACTTTAGTGAAATTGATGTCTGAAATGTGGCTGTAGATCTCTTTTGTTGGTCTTGCTTTGAATCTAACATCCTTAATTCTATGTTATGATTTTGTAATTTCACACACGTGTTTTTTAAAATTTTTATAATTATGAATCATGTATCATCACTTATCTAAAAATCATTTGTACTTAAAGGAAGAAGCAAAGGCTGTTGGTCAGCTTCGAAGCAAGAGATTGGCAAATTTGCTTGGCTGTTGTTGTGAAGGTGAAGAGAGGCTTCTTGTGGCTGAATATATGCCTAATGAAACGCTTGCCAAACACCTTTTTCATTGTAAGTTTCTGCAATGATTTTTTCCTTTTTTTTTTGGTGAAATGTCTGTTTCTTTGCTTTACATAAGTTTTGTAATAGATTAGTTCTACCCCTTATGGAGGATAAGAAGTGTATAGTTTGAGAATTAATTGCTCAAATAAATTTTTCTAAGTCATTGATTGTGGATGTTATTGAGCTCATGACCTAGCACATAATAAGAGTGATGCACGAGGAAGTGCTTTGATACTAAAACTAATATAGGATGAAGCACTCTAATACCAAACTGATGCAGGACAATGCTCTTATACCAAGTTGATGCAAAACATAATTGGCTAGTTTAGAGGTGGGATAAAGAGGAAGAATAAAATTAAGGGTTTAGATATTGTCATCCTAAGCAATAGGAAAATCCATAATGTTACAACTCTAATTTAGCGAAGCAGGACTAAACAATAGCTAATTTTAAAATTAGAAAAAATCTGATTTAATATTTGATAAAATCAAATTGAAAATAAAATTCCTAAATTTAAGCCATTCCTATTTAATTTAAGCTAACCGACTTACTAAAACGATTGCTTAAGTAACCCATTTGGCTAATTACAACTTAGTTAAACCAAATAGGTAGTGTAGAATCGGCTCTGGCATGTCTCTAATAAACCAGACTATAACGGGCTCCATAGGTGTTCTTTCCAATCCTTTCGGATTGGAAAGAACTTGGCTCCATCAAGTAGGAGTCAAATCTATTCGGGTGTATCTCCTTGGAGTCTCTGTCATTTGTATCTCTAGTTCATCAAGTTGACCTTTAAAAGGGATCTAAGGCCTTGTTTGGCATGAATCCATTTTTGGGCAAGAAAATATCTTAATAATATTTTAAATTTATTATAAATTTTAATAACTTTATTTCACATCCAACACAAATTCAACCTTAAAAATCAACTTTATTTCACATCCAACACAAATTCCAACCTTAAAATCAACTTTATTTCACATCCTACACACCTCCCAATATTAAAATAAATTTCTTTCCTGTCAACTTTATAAAATAAAATATTTTCTCTTTCCTTACCCAAATTCATCCTCCAATCAAACAAACCCTAAGGTTCTGCGTAAGCGAATGTAACAATCAAAAAGCCTCTTCAAAGGGTGATGATGCCATCACATAAATATGTAAATAAAGATTTAATTGGTGATTATTTCAGGTGTTCTCCCTGGACTTATGATAATGACTGAATGCATGAGCCTTCCATGCGGCTGAACTTTCAGTTGGATTTGTTTTGAACTGGTCCTGCTGGTTCCTTGCCCTGTAAGAAGTGGAATTGGATTGAATCTGTTCCTTAATGGGCTATTTCCTATCCCTATTGCATAGTGAAATAATGGAGATGTCTGAACTTTTAAATAAGGATGATGCCTAAGGATTGATTCGGTCTGAAACTGGAGTGGAACTGTTTCTTTAAGTTTGGTTTGGAACTAGAACCAGTCCTTAGTAGTTCCAATTGGGACCTGTTGATGGGGCAGACAAGATCAATTTATCCCCTAAGCAATTGGACATGTTAACTCAAATCGTTTAGAAACAATATCAAAATTAGTTCAGGTTAATGAGTTTTTATACAACAACAACAATAACTAAGCCTTAATCCCACTAGGTGGGGTCGGCTAAATGAATTCTTTATTTTCATTGCGCTTTATCAATCAACAAATTCTTATATAAGTCTAAGTAAGTAATATCACTTCTTATAGTTTCTTGTCATATCTTTTTTGGTTTCTCTTTTTCTCTGTGTAAAGGCAAAATCCAATAATTCGATTTTTCTGATTGGGGCTTCAATCGGCCTACAATTTATATGTCTAAACCATCTAACTCGACTTTCTTTAAGTTTATTCTTAATTGGTACAACACCAATTTTTTCGTAAATATACTCATTTCTTATTCTATTTTTTCGTGTATATTCACACATCCATCTTAGCATTCTTATTTCTGTAAAACTTATTTTATTTATATGTTTCCTCTTTGCAGGTCAACATTCAGCATCATTTATCATCGCTGGTGTTACTATAGTTTTATAAAATTTACCTTTAAGCCTAGATGAAAATTTTCTATCGCACAACATACCAGAAGTATTTTTCTATTTTATCCATTCAGCTTGGATCCTGCTAATAACGTTATTTTCTATTTTATCGTCATTTTATATGATTGATCCAAGGTATCTAAAGTATTTAGTTTTCTTGAAAATTTGATCATCAATTGCCACATTACCAATATAAGTATTTTTTCTTAACTAAATGTGCTTTCTATATATTCAGTCTTTGATTTATTGAAATGAAAATATTTAGATTCTAAAGTATTCCTCCAAAGCTTGAGTTTTACTTCGGCTCCCTCTTTAGTCTTATCAATAAGGACAATATCATCTGTAAAGAGCATACATTAAGGCACTTCATCTTGAATATGTCTAGTTAGGATTTTCATAATCAAAGCAAAAAGATATGGACTCAAAGCTGAGTCTTGGTATATTCGAACTGTAATAGAAAAATTCTTAGTTAAACCTCCTTGTATTCGAACAAAGATAACAGCTTCTTTATACATGCCTTTAATAACTTAAATATAAGCAGTACAAATCCCTTTCTCTTCTAAAACTCTCTAAAGTATTTTTCTTGAAACTTTATTATAAGTTTTTTTCAAATCAATAAAACCAAATGTAAGTTTTCGTTTTTCTCCTTAAACTTCTTCATTGAACTTCTCAATAAATAAATAACTTCCATAGTAGATCTATTTGACATAAAATCAAACTGGTTCTCTGATACTTTAGTATCATGGTATAACTTATGTTTGATTGCCTTCTCCCAGAGTTTTTTAGTATGAATTATTAATTTAATTTTTTCTATAATCAGTATAATTTTATACATTGTCTTTATTCTTATAAATAGGTATCAATATACTTTTTTTTTATTTATTTGGCATTTTTTTAGTTTTCAAAATCATATTAAATAATTTAGTGAGCCAAGAAACTCCTTCATGTTTCAAACACTTTCAAATATCAATTAGAATGTCATCCAGTCCTGCTTTTTCTATATTTCATCTTCTTTAAAGCTTTTTAAACTTCAGTTTTACTGATACGCCGGATGTTAAGAGTAATGTTTACTGTTTTTTGAATGCTAAGTTCCGTAAATTTAATTGTATTGTCATAACCTTCATTAAAAAGCTATAAAAAATAACTCATTCATCTATTTTTAATATCATCTTTCGTAAAAGTATTTTTTAATTTTCATCTTTAATACATTTTTACTTAAGTATTTTACTTTATTTCACAAATATGATATTAAAGATTTTTACACCCTTCTATGAAAGATATGATATTAACTTTATTTCACATCGTTCAAGCTTTTATTTAGAATTATACTCACTTCATTTTTATCTTTATTCTTATCAGAGTATCAAAGTTTAAAACCTAAGCTATCAATTTTCTTGGCTCTCTCTAACCTATTTTGTTTCCTGTAGGCACAAAATATTAATCTTTCTATAAATCATAATATTTATTAACTCTATTAACTTGTCTGTCAAGGTTCTTATATTCCAAGTTCGTAATCTAATCCAATTGACTTGATTTCTAATATGTTGGACTAGATTCTTTACCCACATCCATTCATGATGTGGGGACCCTCGCGCATTTATCACTACACCCGAGCATTGATGTAGTGGCCTTTGCTCATTTCTTACTGTATTCAGATAATATAGCATCTCGCTTCTATTTTTAAAGGATTCATGTCATGATTGATTCGACATATTTTACGTTGGCTGTCGACGGCTTAACGCAACCCTCTGCGTTTCTCACCCGAGACTTGGGACCCAGTAATGACGCATTAAGTTAATGAGTTTCTATGATTAAAATAAATTAAACACTTAAAGTGTAGTTTCAGTTAGGGTTGTAAATGAACCAAATTGAAGTGAGTAGTGTACAATTCAAGTTTAAGCTCGTTTGTTAATAGAGAGCTTATGCTCAAACTCGAGCTTGTTCAAGCTCGATTTGTGAACATAATGTATTGTTCAAGCTTGGTTTGTGTTTTGTTCACGAAAGAGACCACCTTGTTTGTTCGCAAACGAGCTTATATATTTGAGTTTATGAATATGAAAATTATCAAGCCAATTCAATAATTCATAAATAAATTATTATCATGAACATTAATGTGTAGATGAAAGGGCTAATTATCATGTTGATTCATGATTGATGAACCTAATCTTTTTGGATTAATAAACAAGATATATTAAACTCACTAAATGAACTCCAAATGAGACTTAATCTAACTCTAGATGAGTCATATTGAGCCTTGTAATTGAGTATGTTCATGAGTTTTATTTGAAAATTCACAAACCTAAATGGGCAAGCTTCAACATAGTATGTTCAAGCCTTTTCATTTACTACTGGAGCTTTTAAAATTATGTTCATACGTATTTGTTAAGCTTGACTAATCAAACACGCAGGAGCTTCTATTGACCCGAATATCAAAGAGTTCTACGAATGCTCGATTCATTTACAACCTTCATTTCGTGGTGTGGATTCGAAACTAGTTTGGTCCAGAAGTTGTTTGAAATCAGTAGCTTGGCTTCGAACTAGTTCCCTGGTTCGTGTTTAGAACTAGAATCGGTCCATTAAGAGTTGGTTCTGTTCCTGTTACTAACCAGGAAATGAATCAGTGGAAGCAGTACTGTGCAGTCCAGTTAGCATGCTTACTGCAGAACCAGTAACCGAATGTGAACAGGTTTAGAACGGTTTAGATTTGAGTGGTCGAATATCTTTTCTAAAAAATTGTATACAAGAAATTGAAAATTTTCATGTGTTTGAGGAAAAAACACTTGGGACCATAGTCCATAAAAAATTTTGTTCAAGGCATAAATTATTTATAGATTATATTTTTTCATATAAAAATATGAAAAATACTGTGAAGTTTTTTT